>QANX01007137.1:0-15452 GCA_003254975.1 Ochetophila trinervis | reverse complement strand
CATATATCGTGCCGTGTGACCCTCAGCGTCCTGACGGCGTCACAGGCGGGGGAGGGGGGCTCAGTCATCACAACGAATCGGCGTCCCAAATCCGTCATGGCAGGATCCTCATCATCTCTCTCTCGACACGTGTCCGCAGCAGAGGATGGCATATAGAATAATAATAATAATAATAATAATAGCGCGCATAAAAATCATATAACTCGGTACATCTCGATACAGTGTGGTACTCTTCAAAAATCATTTATAAAATCATCCATGATATCATCAAGTTTTCAAGTCCGTTATTTTTAACACCATTTTGCAAATCCTTTTAATTTTAAACAATTTTTCAAAATCTTCTATTTAACAGAATTTATGAAAAGCAACAATTATATCGAATATTAAAAATTTGCCCCAAAATTTTCTTAAATTCCACAAAGTCACAATTTCTTTGAAATCACCATTTCTACAAACTTGCTAAAATATTCAAAAATCCATAAATCACCAAAAACCATTTAAAAACACCAATCTCATAAATCCCATTAAAATCACAAAGCATATATAAATTTAAATCATCAAGCATCTAAATCAGCATAAATATATATTTAAATGCACAAGAAATTCCAATCAAACAAGTTGTATACAATTAAATCATCATAATATATAACCCAAAATGTTTAGAAAACAAATGCACTCACAGGTCTGAAGCGTGCTCCTGCTGGATCTCCGGTCCAGCCCTCGATCGCGTACGAGCACCTAAAAAGAATTTACCGAAAATAACTTTTTAAAAAAAACCAAAAAATTCTTTTAATTACTGAAAATCTAACCAAAGGCTCAGAGGAGTCCTCTAAGTATCCAACTACAAAATTAAAACACTAAATACCAAAATTGCCCTTCAATTTCAGTAATTACCAAAATACCTTCAACGGCAAAAATCCCCAAAATTTGAATTACTCCGTCTCAAGTCCGATTTCAACAAACTTTATATCGAAACGAAATTGAAGATGCACGGAATGAGAATCTACCTTCAATTTCAAGATTCGTCCTCGCCAATGGTCGGAATCGATCTCGGAAGATCGGACCTCAACCGGAATTGGGCGTTTCCAAATCCGACCGAAATTGGGTCAAATTGACTGGACAGCAAGCTTGCCCACGACCCCCAGAACGCGTCGGGACGGGAGGTGAGCACTCACTCGCCGGAAAAGGAGGAGATCGGCGGCGGCGCGTGAGGCTCGGTCACGGCGGTGCGTGGGCGGCGCGTGGGGCGCGTGTGGTGGTCGTCAGAGCTCGAGAAAGTGCAGATCTGGTCGCCGGCGTCGTCTGAAGCTCGTGGTGGTGGCTGTGTCGTCCCACTCGCAGGCGATCGGAGTAGATCTAGGTGGGAAGGTGGCTGCCTCGAGGTGGTTTTTCCGAGACTTTGCGGCAGTTTTCCAGCGTGCTCCGGTGGTTTCCGGCGTCAAACTCGGTACCAAAAAGTAGGTCGTCGCACCAGCTTTCCAACGGTACCAAGAACTCTCCTTAACTCCACCGGAACAATGAGATATGGCCGGCCAAATGTGGTGTCGCGACTGTTCAAACTATTCACGAGCTCTCGGTTTTGTTGCGATTTCTGGCGATCCAGGTGGTTTCACGGTGAACCACCGGTGGGGAAAGGAAGAGGAGGTTGCTGGCTTCGATTTCTGGGTGGTGGTCGGCCAAGTCCGGCCACGGTGTGGCGGCTACCGGCGTGCGAAAGTGGTGCGGTAAAGGTGGGGGAAGTCTCGGGTATGGGCTGGAAAATTCCAGACCTTGGCCAAAAAATTTAAGGATGAAGACAGGGGCATTTTCGTCTTTTCTCACACTTAAATATCAGTTTTTTCCAAATTACCAAATTGCCCTTCACACTAAAATGACCATAACTTTCTGGTCTTAACTCCGAATCAAGCGTACTACTAGTCTACGAACTCGTATCGACTAGCTCTACGCAACGGTACCAAATTCAAAGCTAAAACATAACTGTACAAAAAGTCAACTCCGAGCCCACTCAAGGTCAAACTGGTCAAACTTGAAATTTTATTATTTTTCTCAAAACGGGATGTTACATTCTAATTGTGTGTACAAACTTTCTGAATAATGAAGCAAAAAGCGCATTCATGAATAAATCTATAAGCTTGTAAATAGTACAGATGACTTTGCTTTAACTAGCACATATGCGAAGAAGATTTCTTGGTAGAAATATTTTGGTAATGTAAGTCCATGTGGATTTTAGTAATGTTCATGTATATTCTCATATTTATAACACTCTCTATTTGGACATTATTGCGCTATAGCCCTGCCTCATTAAAAATCTTGCTAGGAAAACCTAGTGGGAGTAAACCAGCTAGGTGTCCATATGCTAATTTACAGTGCACATGTTGCCTCTTTAAAACCTTTGATCAAGAAAATCCTTTGGGATAAAATTTGACTAAGAAAAAGATTACAACAAAATAAACCTTCCAGGCTCGACTATTAGGTCAATTGTTCACTCTGCCTCATGAAAACAACTTATAAAGTTTGCATATGCCTAGGAAATTACTCAGTAAATAAATCTACAAAATTATTACTTGAGGGATTTTGGTAGATGTAAATTCCACCTTTCTTCAGAAGCTTATGTATATATAAAACGCCTTATTATGTCTAATTAAGAATATCCGCTTTCTATTTGTGCAATGAAAGTTGTATACTTTTCAGAATATATATTGGGAGTTTCTTTGTTTAAGGATAAGCCACAAGACTCGTAGATGTGCTCAATTAAAGATCTCAAACATGCACACTCATGCTTGGCTATAAGCGGTGCCAAAATCAATAAATGTTTTTAGAAGATTGTAACCAATGTTTTCTTAAAAGACTTTTAGTATATCACAAAATAAAATAAGTAATCAAAATTAAGGTAGACTACTCCAATGGTTAATATCAACCAAAAATCTATAAAACCTTTCAAAACAATAAAGAGCATACTTGACATCAACCCAATGTAATCATGTGGGTGTACTTAGCTAGCTAGCAAATCTATTTCATACGCACATCAAGCCTGATGTGATTTACAAGATACTTAAGTGTTCATATAACATTAAGAAAAGGAACTTCTAGCCTTAACACCCTTTCATTAACTTTCTTGGGTTTAAAAGATGCCGATTCACTTCTAGTGATTAAATTGTCATTGTATTGTTTATATCATCCACACATATTGAGATAAATATTAAAGTCGTTTTGCCACTTTTAATGAAAAAATATCATTGTTTACATTTCCCTTCTTCAAGAGGTAATTTCATAAGCAAACGTACCTTATACATTTGGATTGTTGTATACCATACATTGATCTTTTCTGTTTAATGTAACATATATTCTGAGTACTCTTTTTGTTCATACTGCGAATTTTAAGTCCATCATGAAACTTTACATTTATATTCTATGTATAGTGACTCATATAATACATCCATTAGGCACATTCATCCATAGGTGCATAAGAAGCCTTTCTTTAATTTCCAAACTAATCAAATATAGGAATGTAATATCATCTATAATAGAAGAATATCACATCAAAATTGACTTTGGGTCTCTGCAAAAAGAACCACTTGCTATATATTTAAACACCTTATTTTACTTTTCTCATAAATATCCATTTGCATCCTACAAGGATCACATTGTTAGATACTCAATCTCTAGGGTAAAAACATTACTTAAAATAGCGAGTTTAGCTCAACCTATATTACCTCTTTCTATTTAATCCAATTTGAACACTTCTAGAAATCAATAATGGATTTCAATTGTGGATCCAACTATTTCTTGAGACAGCGAGACTACTATAAAAGTAAAGATGTTGTTGACAACAAATACTTTTTATCAATCTATTCTCCCATATTCACATACTTAATTACAACACATACTTAATTACAATATTAATGTTAGTCACTAACCAAATTCTAGTTGTTTCCTAAGACAATAGGATTTGGCCATTCAGTGGTCCTAGGATTTTTATATGGTGCAGCTGCTTTATGTCAACTGAGACTGCTCTCTTCAAGAGTTTACATCTTCAAGGAGCGCAGATATTGCCAAACTAATTGACAACGTTTACAATTTTATATTTTCCATGGACTCACATCTTTGATCTTCATTGTCCGTATACGCTCTTAGCATTATGTTGGCTTCATATACGCTGTAGTTCCGTGAAGATCTCCACATATAGTAATGCGTATTACTAAAATCTTTGGCAGTTGACTTGCTAACCCTTGCAAGTGTTTTAATTAATGAAGTTCAAGTTTTTCTTTACTTATACTGGAACTAGTCTTCCTAGTATCTATAAGCTTCATGCTATCTCAGCCTTATGCCGAGACTTTTACCTTATCAACCAATAAAACAAGTAGTAAGGTGGTCCGATTAACACATAAATGGCACAACCAAAAACATATGCAGATGCGAAATATTAATAAATTTACTATCATGTACATATTGAATAGGAAAATATTCATGACTTGCTATAGGCCGAAGTTGGATAAAGCTACAACTTGTAACATTGCATCACCCAGAACTATAAGTGATAATTTCACATTTATAATAAGTGATCTAGCGAGCAACTACAAGTGCTTAATTAATCATTTGTTAGAAGTAACCACTCTGCATTGAAAGCTTCATCATCCTTCGACCTATACATGTATATCCTGCATATCAATCACTCATCAACTTGTAAAACAAACAAAAATTTAAAACATATATTATAAAAAAGGTAATTTCACATGTATATATATATACACACAAAGAATATATGAATTATTACATATCTATTTACCTTATTAATGTTGATTTCTTCTTCTTTTTGATGAGTTTTCTCTGATTTCTATATAATTCTAGTCTTGTTTTTTAGCCCAATAATCTACTTACCTCACACGCAAGTCAGCTTCAAAAATCTACCAAAAACCATCAACCTTATCTAAAATGTTTTCTTTTCCATTACCCTTGTTTTTCAAAGTGAAGAAAAACATGGGTTGCATTCCATCGCTCAAGTAGTGATGCTCTATATTACTATCAAATACAATATAAATTCAACAACATTGGGTTACATTCAATAAATTCTACAGCATGCATATATATATATATATGTTGAACTTTGGTGCAGTATGATTGCTGCCCTATAAGTATTAGTATGTACAGAATCCTGCATAAGAAAATTTTACCATCTGTCAATAATTTATGACAAAAATCAAAATAACAATTCTAGCACGCTTTGGACCCACCAAGATTGAAGGTAACTTGTTTTCCTTTAAAAAAAACTCTTAAATAAACTAAAAGTTTATTTATAAAACAAATTCACTATAGCTACAAAGTTAAATCACAGTATCAATATGAAAAAAAATCCTCAATTAAAGAACATATAATCAATCCTTTCAAGTGGACTTCCTTCCTAAACTTATTAGGTGAACTGTGCTTTGCTCAAACAAATTTAGACTATCATTCTTACATAAGAAAAGATAATCAATTTAGTATAGTGACATGCATATTATACATTCAGATTGCTCATTCAAGAATGTGGGTATGACATTAACAGTTCTTTATACCAAGTGAAAAAACACAAGTACCAAACCCCAAAAACTGAATGATTCCCTTTATGTTTAGACTTAATAACAACATCAAAATTTTCTCCCTTTTCCATTACATATGGCTCTTAAGACAGCAAAAAACCAACATAATATCACATTGTAGCAAAATAGAATCAACTAATTGTTAAGAAGATCCAAATGACGAGAAAACATAAGAGATTTAATATCACCAGAAGCCTAACCATAACCTACATATTGGAAAAAAAATTCAAAATTGAACCCTAAAAAACATTGAAACATAGTAATGAGAAAATGGCAAAACAATTTAATGTTATCTAAATGTGGAAGAATAACTCAAGTAAACATGATGAATACTAGATTTTATGAATTGAAGTTAACAGAATAATTGAGAGCGTGTACGTACTCATTCAGCTTGCTAGTATACAATGAAAAATAAATAACAAAAACAATTGGCTGCTGAAATGCAGCTTAATCTTTACATCACTATTGATGCGTGTTGTAAACACCAAAATTAATTACTGAATTTAAACACTACATAGCAGCGGCAAGTTCAGGTCGATTCCACAGAGACTGATAATCAAACTTGAACTATTCCAATTAAAGTAAAATTAAAAAAACAAACACAAGGGGGATTTTATGTGGCAAGTTCAAATATTAAATAAAACAATTTAATAAATATTGAAAATAACAATAGGAGAAAACCTTGGGTCATAGTATCTTCAATTACTAAAGAACAGATGATTACAAACAAAAATATATCCAAAAATAATCATTCAATGTTGGATTGAATAAAATAGCACGGCCAATTTTATTCTAACTCTCACATCTAATTAATTCAGATACGATCGTAAATTAATTCTAATTTTGAAATATCTAAACCGACGTGATCTAAATCAAATCAGAACAGCATTAAAAACAATAGCAACCAACAATAAACAAGTTTTACAAACGTTGTAAAACTTTAATATATTATGCATTCTCCTAATAAATTAACAAAAGCTTAGCATGCAATTATTAAAATCAAAGTGCTACTAAACATAGAACATTCAATACGATTGAATTCCAAATTAGCAAATACCCAATCCACAAATAATTATAACGGATCCAAATTATAATCAAAAGAGAATTGAATAATAAATAAATAAATGGGAAGAACACAAATTGAATAATAAAAATTGAATTAAAACTTATAAACCAAGTCTCACACCTTTTACTTTAGCAATGAATGATACTCTTACCCAAGAGAAAGATTTAGCTACTCATAATTGTTAGAAATCTCAATTCTTTGTTGTTTTTGCTCTAAAAACAGCTATCCTCTTTACAACAATCATAAAAGATATTTATACTAAAATCTAGGGCTAAAACTGATAAAAAAACACGCCTAAACTCCCATATTCGCGCCCATCCAGGCGCTTGGGCATGCCCCTAGGCTGCACTGCCTTGCTGCGATTGTCCACTTAATTACGGTTTTGCCACTGCTTCTTCATTTCTTCTGTTTAATTATGATTTTGCCAATGTTTCTTCATTTTTCATCTCTTCAAGCTCAAATCCACCTAAAACATAGAGAAATACAAATTTATCCATTTTAAGTGAATAAAACATGCTCAAATCAAGTATTAAGGTATATAAAATATATATATAAATTGTATCCCATCAAATACCCCCAAACTTAATCTTTGCACGTCCCGGGAAAATCATAAAATAAAAACTAAATCAATCAAGTAACAAAATATTATAGACAGAGACACAGCCAAAAAAAAAATTCAATAGCTAGTACATCATAGCCACATGAATCCAACAATCTTCAACCTTATTAGCAACCAACTTAATTAAGCTCAATTCAAACTGGCTTGGCAAACAACTCACAGAATTCTCTCTAATCACTCAAGTGTTTACAAGGTTGAAAATATTCTCTCGAATTCAATGCAAGAACTTGTTCAACCATAAGCTTGCTTATGAATCTAATCTCCACCACCTAGCATACATTGAAGCAAAAATCTGAAGGTCTTTTAAAATGTTGTAAGGTGGCTTAGGTAAAGGTAAGGTAGAAAAGAAAAGTCATAAGAAAAACAATGTGTTAAAATCCAAAATCTAACAGAGCATTCAAGATATGATCTCACCAATACCCATCAACATTTTAAAACTATTTTCTTTGTTGCCTACACTTACCACATTTATCCAAATTCTCATGCTTTGACACAAAAACAAAAATCTCTGATTTTTTTTGTTTTTCTTTTCTCTTTTTTTTTTCAACACACACCAAAACATGAGAATTCTAATTTTTTTTTTCTCAACCACTTTACACCATCTATTCAGAACAACCATCATAAACATGGTCACCCCTACACTTAATTACAACAATCTCTTTGATCCCAACAACCAACAAAATTCACAATTACACATCCCAAATGCTCAATTAGTCTTAGGATAGGAAAAAATAGTCAAAAATTAAGTCCAAGGCTTGTAATGTAGGCTAAAGAACAAAGAAAAAGATCATAAAAGCTCAAATGGGTTAAACAATGATAAGTGCAAAGCTTGGCTTTTTAGGCTAAATGGCTAAAACAAAAATCGCCTTCATCATTTTAATGCACAAATGCAACAATGTGATCTCAATAAGTATGTCAAAGCAAGTTCTGAAGATACAAATTTAAACATGAATATCACTCACAAAAATGATTAAAAGAAGTAATTAATTCAACTTTAAGGCTCAAAAGCTCACTTAAGCTTAAATTTGCTGAAACTAGCTTTCATTTAACCCAATTCAAATGGTTACTAAAATAGATTTAAAGTTGCTAAATTCACTTAGCTAAACATGCTATTTACTTCATTTTATCTAAATCTCCATCTATAATATTGATACTTTCATGACTCAAATGAATGAGAAACATCAAAAATTAAACAAAGTAGTTGTTTACTGATCTCAGTCTTAGCCCAAAAACACAACTAAAAAGTAAACTAAAAAGAAAAATAAAATACGAATAAAACAAAATCACAAACCTAACAAAATGACAAATAAACTAAATAATCATAATTTACCCCCCCCCCCCCACCCCCCACACATTTAAATCACATTGTCCTCAATGTGCATAAAATGAATAAAATATATGAAGAGAAAATTAATACTCCCCTGAAAAAGTGAAGTCCACATCATGCACAGGGACAAAACCAATCTACTGGTGTGATAGGGTTTTTTTTTTTGCTCACCCCAGCAGGCAGAGCCTGCCAGGCGCCTTTGCAGGCCCTAGCCTAGGCGCCTGGTGCTGCGATTTCACTTTTAAATAATTTATTTTTTTTATTTTTTTTAAGAACACTTTTGAATTCCTCAAGTAATGAACTCTCCATCAAATATTGTGAATGTCTTCACTTCTCCATTGAATTCTAAGGTTAGTGCTCCTTCATGAACATCAATTTTTGCTCGAGCAGTCTTCAAAAATGGTCTGCCTAAAATGATTGGTGTTGGATTTAGAGATGCATCATCCGCCATGTCCAAAACATAGAAATCCGCAGGAAAAACCATCCCATTAACCTGCACCAAAACATCTTCAACTACCCCTATCGGGTAGGCATTAGACCTATCTGCTAACTGTATGATAACTCTTGTATCTTTTAGAGAGCCCAATTATAAAGAATCATACATTGATTTATTGATCACATTAATGGAAGCTCCTAAATCTAGCATGGCACGTTCTATTTTAGAATTTCCAATCACACATGGTATAGTAAACGTACTTGGATCTTTACATTTTTGGGGTAGATTTTTCTGCAAAATTGCAAAGACATTCTCACCTACCTTGATCTTTTCATCTCCTCTTAGCTTTCTTTTGTTGGTGCATAGGTCTTTTAAAAATTTAGCATACCAAGGAATTTGACTAATTGCATCAATTAGTGGAATATTAACTTCCACCTTCCTAAAAGTGTCCAATATCTCTTGTTCTTGCTCATCTTTTTTACCCTTATTCAATCTTCTAGGAAAGGGAGTAGCAATGTAATTGTTAGAAGAAATATTAAGAGATTTAGAGTTTACCTTAGGTGATGCTTCAACTTTAATTTCTTCTTCCACTTGATGCTTCTTTTTAGTCTCTGGATTGTCTTTCTTGGAATTGTCCACTTCTTTCCTATTTCTTAAGGTAATGGCTTTAACTTCCTTCCGTGGATTGATTGGTTGTGATAGCAATTTTCTAGACTGATTTGTTTTAAGCTTGTCCACAGCAGTTGCTAATTGGCTCATTTGATTCTCCAAATGCTGAAATCTCTTTGTTGCATCCTATTGCAATTGTTGAGTATTAGTGGCTAAAGCTTTCACTATATCCTCTACTAACATACCTGATTTAGGAGGTTCTGCAGATGGTGGTCTTGCTTGGTACAGTTGTGGGTAGCAATTTTGTCGATTGTAAATGTTAGAAAAATGATCATATTTGTGTTGTGCATATCCTAGAAATCCACCAACTGCATTTGCTAGACTTCCCAAGGGGTCACCCAGCTCAGGAATGCTCCCACTGGAGCACGTTTAACCACAAAGTTCTTTCCAACCCTACAGCGAAACACTCTGATAAAGCCTTGGTTATTAAGAGAGCGCTCACTTTACATTTGAACCATTACCATTTGACACCCTTCCACACCCAGGCGATATGGGATTTGACACCGATCTCTGCCTATAAGGTAGCCTGCCAGTGCCCTGCACACGCCCACACTTACCCTGGCCTTAGATCCTGGTCGTCACAATCCACCCCTTTAGGGTCCAGCATCCTCGCTAGCACATTTCCTGCAGGGTACAGGCTTTGATACCATTTGTAAAGCCACACTCTCTCTCCAACAAATATTGTCTTCAATTTAGCCATCCTCGCTGGCACATTTCCTGCAGGGTACAGGCTCTGATACCATTTGTAAAGCCACACTCTCTCTCCAACAAATATTGTCTTCAATTTAGCCATTACACTTCAGATGGTATGGAGTTTTTAGTTAGACTTCACAGGGGGTCACCCATCCCAAGAATGCTCCCACTAGACCACGCTTAATCCTAGAGTTCTTTCCAACCCTGAAACCAAACGCTCTGAAAAGGCCTTGGTTATTAAGAGAATGCTCACTTTACATTTGAACTATTACCATCTGACACCCTTCCACACCCGAGCGATGTGGGACTGGACACCGATCTCTGCCAGTAAAGTAGCCTGCTAGTGCCCCGCACCCGCCCACACTTACCCTGACTCCAGATCCTGGTCGTCACAGTAGAGATGAGATGTATGGCTTCTTCTGGAGTATTTTCAACTAAAGCACCTCCACTTGCTGCATCCACCATACTCACTTCCATGGGTAACATGCCTTCATAAAAATATAGGATAAGGAGTTGCTCACTAATATTATGGTGAGGGAAACTAGCACACAATTGTTTAAATCGCATCCAATACTCATATTGTGATTCACCATCATGTTGTCGGATGCCATAAATCTCTTTCCTTATATTGGCAGCTCTTGAAGAAAGAAAATACTTCTCTAAAAATAACCGCTTCATCTCATTCCAAGAATTTATAGAACCGGAAGGAAGGTAGTATAGCCAATCTTTAGCTGCATCTTTAAGTGAGAAGGGAAAAGCTTGCAACTTAATTTGTTCTTCAGTTACACCATGCGGCTTCATCCCTGAGCACACTACATGATACTCCTTCAAATGCTTATGAGGATCTTCACATGCAAGACCAAAGATAGTTAGGAGTAAGTGTATTAATCCGGACTTTAATTCAAATGAAGCTTCTACTTCAGGAAATTCAATGCAAAGAGGCTGAAAATTTAAATTTGGAGCAGTCAACTCCTTTAAAGTTTGAGGTCTGTTGTTGTTAGAAGAGGCTACCATCTCCTCAAATTCAAAATCACTATCTAAGTTCAGATCTCCTTTGTTTGATAGTCTAGTCATGCACCTGAAACAACAAAATCTCAAAGCAAACTAACACTAAAATTAGAATAGAAAGAATTTGACGCACAGTCCCCGGCAACGATGCCAAAATTTGATGCGTGTCGTAAACACCAAAATTAATTACTGAACTTAAACACTACGTAGTAGCAGCAAGTTCAGGTTGATTTCACAGAGACTGATAATCAAACTTGATCTATTCCAATTAAAGCAAAATTAAAAAAACAAAAGGGGGATTTTATGTTGGCAAGTTCAAATATTAAAGAAAACGATTTAATAAATATTGAAAATAACAATAGGAGAAAACCTTGGGTCAGAGTATCTTCAATTACTAATGAACCTGTGATCACAGACAAAAATATATCCAAAAATAATCATTCAATGTTGGATTGAATTAAATAGCACGTCCAATTTTATTCTAACTCTCACAATTAATTAATTCAGATACGATCGTAAATTAATCCTAATTCTGAAATATCTAAACCAACGTGATCTAAATCAAATCATAACAACATTAAGAACAATAGCAACCAACAATAAACAAGTCCTACAAATGTTGTAAAACTTTAATCTATTATGCATTCTCCTAAGAAATTAAGAAAAGCTTAGCATGTAATTATTAAAATCAAAGTGCTACTAAACATAAAACATTCAATACGATTGAATTCCTAATAAGCAAATACCCAATCCACAAATAATTATAACAGATCCAAATTATAATTAAAGGAGAATTGAATAATAAACAAATAAATTGGAAGAACTCAAATTAATTAATTAAAATTGAATTAAAACTTATAAACAAAGTCTCACACCTTATACTTTAGCAATGAACAATACTTTTATCCAAGAGAAAGATTTAGCTACTCATAATTGTTTGAAATCTCAATTCTTTGTTGTTTTTGCTCTAAAAACGGTTATCCTCTTTACAACAATCATAAAAGATATTTATACTAAAATCTAGGGCTAAAACTGATAAAAAACGTGCCTAAACGCTCATATTTGAGCCCATCCAAGCGCCTGGCCAGGTGCCTGGGCTGCACTGCCTTGCTGCGATTGTCCACTTAATTACTGTTTTGCTATTGCTTCTTCATTTCTTCTATTTAATTACGATTTTGCCACTATTTTGTCATTTTTCATCTCTTTAAGCTCAAATCTACCTAAACATAGAAAAATACAAATTAATCCATTTTAAGTGAATAAAACATGCTCAAATCAAGTATTAAGGTATATAAAATATCTATCAATTGCATCCCATCAACTATAGAAACAGATAGAGTTAGAGATTATATTCAAAGGCATAAATTTCTTACCAGGGTTAGTAGTCATATCTGGCATCATCAAGGGCATATCTACTAGAGTATTCAATGCATCAAAGGGATAGTACTCGTCTATATGGAGAAAAGAGTCAATGAATTATAAAGGAAATCTAAACAATTTTTACAAATACAAGACAAAGTAATCAAAGTAAAAAGAGTAACAATAAAACTGATTAGTAAAAAAATGACATTGCTTTTCAAAACTTTTTGAAATATTTTGTAAAAATCCATGGACCAGATTAAAGCTTTTTAATAGCATTAAGACAATTGATTAGCTATATATTGACCAGTTATACAAAAATGAAAGCATATAGAGATGCCATTTTGCAGGAGAAAAGGCCAAAGAAGAGAGAATAGATGATTCGTGATTTTAATACACATACAGGCATACCTTTTACAAAAAGTTTGTTTTTACTTCTCGTTCTAAGACCTTATCCAATTAACTTTCCATTGGCTGTACTCAACTTTTCTTCCTATGTGCCATTACCAACTTCTTTTATATCATCCAAGAGATCATTAACATATATATATATATATATGTATATATATATAGAGTTTGCAGTAATTGAAAAAAAAAAAAACCAAGTCATCACCAAGAGAATACAAATAAAAATATAATAAGAAAAAAAAAACCAAATTCAACAATCAAAGAAACATGAAAGCAATCAGTTCACAACTTTTATGTAACCAAACAACCAAAACCAACCAATTCAAATAATTTTGGAGGAAAAAAATACGTACCAATACCAATAACACACAAGCACTTTCCAAGCCACACACTCCTCCAATTGCAAAAAAACTGAGAACCTGCAAAGAAAAATCACAAAACCAACCACAAACACAAAACGAATTTGACTTCATTATCCTTAACTCACTCTTCCCATTTGCAACCCATGTTCAAATTCAAGCAAAGAGAATTCGATTTCATCATTTGTAGGGAATGTAGAAAAATGTATGACATTAGCATGTTAAGCCACAAATCAATCTCACTTGGAAAACCAAATAGAAAATAGTTTGATAATAGAGTAGATCAGTATACCAGTCTTCATGCCATATGAGGGCTAAGAATATGAAAATAATTTTTTTGAAAAAAAATGAAAGATAAAAACAGTTAAAGAAAATTAACCTAGAACTCAAACAATCCAGAAAACGTATAAAGATTTTACCTCAGACTCACTTCTTGTTGTGAGCTCAAAAATTGAATCATTCAGCATAAGTTCCATATCATGAAAAAAAATCAGCAAGTTTGAACATCGGCAATTCAATAAAGACCACAACCAACCAATCAAAGAAACATGGAAGCAAACAAACAAACCATAATTTTTATCTACCAAACCACCATAACTAACCAATTCAAAGATTTTAAAAATAGAAAAAAATAAGAATTTTGAAATAAAAAAATACTCTTAAAAATAATAAAAAAGAAAACAGAAAAATACATAAGAAAATTTGAAGATTTAATGCAAAACCCAAATGAAAAATCTAGTAGAAACTTCTGAAATGAAACCAAAATTAAGGGAGAAGATAGAGCAGAATCACGAACCTATGGCGATGGATTTTTCCACTCTGTTGAAACTCCAAAGCTAGATAAATAAATAGCAACGTCAGAGCTTTGGGAGAAATAGACAAAAAATATGTATACAACCAACGATAGAGTCATATCAAAAAAATATACGGAATGACCTTTCCTTACGCAACATATCTTTTTCTGAATGATGTACTTGAGGTATGGGCATGTAAAATTGAAGAAAACCCTTTTCTTCTTTTTCTCTGTTTTTAAAATCCTTTGCCCTAATTTTTTGGTAAATTTAAACAAAAAGATCTCAAACTCATAAAAACATAAAAGAGACTCAGCTTCTATTTATCTTTATAGTCCAAATAATATTACAAAATTTAAAAGTATTTCTTTAATTCTAGCGAATCTCCCCAAAAATTTTAGAGCTTCAAAGTCTAATTTAGACTGAAAAAATTTCTTTGTTGCAAAAATGCACTGTTTACAAGCAGAAAAGTAGACTATGTAGAATGAGAATCAATTGCCATTGGTGTAACGAACGATCAAACAAACATAACAGTTATATATACACACACAAGCATTTGAAAGCGTCTCCGTCTTCAATAGTCTGAAATCTACTTCGTCTTCAAGCCATCCTAGGCCCGAAAAAAAGAGAAAAAAAAAATCCAAGGTAGCTTAATCAAGATTTAAAAATTTCTTGGAACCTAAAACCCATTAACTAAAAACCTATGAAAAGACAAGTAAAATTTTAAAATACCAAGTTGAGAAACTAACGTGGCTTCAAGCGAACTCTCAAAAGTAAGATTCCTTCCCTTAGTTCTTTTTCCAGCTTCACGCTTCAATCTTCTCCATTTTCATGGATTTTTCCTCCTCTCTTTTTTTCCTTTTCTTCTAGAAAACAAAAATCAAAAGCAAACGCGTCAAACAAGAAACCTATACACTGTTCTACGCATCAGTTCCATCAAATACTACACACCAGTTCCATCAAAATTTTCGAATCACATTGCAAAACGACGTTGTTTTGTCTATCAAGGTAAAGGAAAAAAAGAAGAAGAAGCTACTTTTTGCATCCACTAAAAGACAAAAAACTATGAACTATGAATAAAAACGAAACCTATCCATTGTCTATTATAATATATAAAAAATATATATATATCCTTTTTTTT
>QANX01007136.1:0-120133 GCA_003254975.1 Ochetophila trinervis | reverse complement strand
AATCATCATCTTTTGCTCCAATGGTAGAATATGGCTCTATGATGCCCGCATCATCATCTTTTGCTCCAATGGTAGAATATGGCATTATGATGCCCGTATCACTCCCCATCAAATATTGTGAATGTCTTCACTTATCCATCGAATTCTAAGGTTAGTAATCCTTCATGAACATCAATTTTTGCTCGAGCAATCTTCAAAAATGGTCTGCGTAAAATGATTGGTGTTGGATTTAGAGATGCATCATCTGCCATGTCCAAAACATAGAAATCCGTAGGAAAAACCATCCCATTAACCTGCACCAAAACATCTTCAACTACCCCTATCGGGTAGGCATTAGACCTATCTGCTAACTGTATGATAACTCTTGTATCTTTTAGAGAGCCCAGTTTGAAAGAATCATACATTGATTTCAGCACCACATTAATGGAAGCTCCTAAATCTAGGATGGCATGTTCTATTCAGAATTTCCAATCACACATGATATAGTAAACGTACCTGGATCTTTACATTTTGGAGGTAGCTTCCTTTGTAAAATTGCAGACATATTCTCACCTCCACTTACCATTTCATTCACTCTCAACTTTTTCTTTTTGGTGCATAATTCTTTAAGGAATTTTGCATATCAAGGGATTTGTCTAATTGCATCGATCAGTGGAATATTGATTTCAACCTTTCTGAAAGTGTCCAAGATCTCTTTTTCTTGTTCATCTTTTTTACTTTTGTTCAATCTGCTAGGAAAAGGTGAAACCATTTAATTGTTAGAAGAAATATTAAGAGATTTTGAATTTACGTTGGGTGATGCTTCAACTTTAATTTCTTCTTCCCTTTGATGGGTCTTTCTAATTTCTGGATTGTCCTTCTTTGAGTTGTCCAATTTTTTCCCACTTCTTAAAGTAATGGCTTTTGCTTCTTCTCGTGGGTTGATTGGTTGAGATGGTAGTTGCCCAGATTGATTAGCTTGAAGCTTTCCCACAGCAGTTGCTATTTGGCTCATTTGATTCTCCAAATGCTGAAATCTCTTTGCTGCATCCTGTTGCCATTGCTGAGTGTTAGTGGCTAAAGCTTTCACTATATTTTCCAATGACATACCTGATTGAGGAGGTTCTGCGGGTGGTGGTCTTGGTTGATATAGTTGTTGGTAATGGTTTTGTCCGGAGTTATTTCCATAACTCAAATTAGGATAATCCTTCTATCCAGGATTGTAAGAATTAGAAAAAGGATCATATTTGTGTTGTGGTTGTCCTAGAAATCCGCCAACTGCATTAGCTTGCTGAATGGTCTCATCTTCATGTAGAGTGGGGCATGAATCCATAGCATGACCCACAACAAAGCAAATCCCACAAGCCCTGGTAGCTTGAGCATTCCCTACAGCCAACTGGTGAACTAAAAAGGTTAAATCAGAAATCTGGAGCTCAATGTTAGAAGTACTTACCTCATAAACTTTTCTAGCTTGAGGGTTAGATTGTGAACCAAACTGCTATGAATTAGCAACCATAGTAAAGATGAGGCGTCTGGCTTCTTCTGGAGTCTTTTCAACTAAAGCACCTCCACTTGTGGCATCCACCATACTCTTTTCCATAGGTAGCATTCCTTCATAAAAATATAGGATAAGAAGTTGCTCGCTAATCTGATGTTGACGGCAACTAGCACACAATTTTTTAAACCATTCCCAATACTCATATAGCGATTCACCATCATGTTGTTGGATGCCACAGATCTCTTTCCTTATATTGGCAGCTTTTGACGAAGGAAAATACTTCTCTAAAAACAATCGCTTCATTTCAATCCAGGAATTGATAGAACCGGAAGGAAGCTAGTATAGCCAATCCTTAGCTGCATCACTAAGTGAGAAGGGAACAGCATGCAACTTAATTTGTTTTTCAGTTACGCCATGCGGCTTCATCTCCGAGCAAACTACATGAAACTCCTTCAGATGTTTATGGGGATCCTCACCTACAAGACCAAAGAAAGTTGGGTGTAAGTGTATTAATCCAGATTTTAATTCAAATGAAGCTAGTACTTCAGGAAATTCAATGCAAAGAGGCTGAGAATTTAAATTTGGAGTAGCCAACTCCTTTAAAGTTTGAGGTCTGTTGTTGTTAGCAGAGGCTGCCATCTCCTCAAATTCAGAATCATGTCTAAGCTCATATCTCTTTCTTTTGATAGTCTAGTCATGCACCTGAAACAACAAAATCTCAAAGCAAACTAATACTAAAATTAGAATAGAAAGAAATTGACGCACAGTCCCCGGCAACGACGCCAAAATTTGATGCGTGTCGTAAACACCAAAATTAATTACTGAATTTAAACACTACTGTAGTAGCGACAAGTTCAAGTCGATTCCACATAGACTGATAATCAATTGTTTCTATTCCAATTAAGTAAAATTAAAAAGATAAAAGAGGGATTTTCTGTTGGCAAATTCAAATATTAAAGCAAACAAATTAATAGATATTGAAAATAACAATTGGAGAAAACCTTGGGTCAGAGTATTTTCAAATACTAAAGAACAAGTGATCACAGACAAAAATATATCAAAAAATGATCATTCAATGTTGGATTGAATAAAATAGCGCGGCCAATTTTATTCTAACTCTCACAATTAATTAATTCAGATACGATCGTAAAATAATTCTGAAATATCTAAACCAACGTGATCTAAATCAAATCAGAACAACATTAGGAACAATAGTAACCAACAATAAACAAGTCCTACAAACATTGTAAAACTTTAATCTATTATGCATTCTCCTAAGAAATTAACAAAAGCTTAGCATGCAATTATTAAAATCAAAGTGCTACTAAACATAGAACATTCAATACGATTGAACTCCTAATTAGCAAATACCCAATCCACAAATAATTATAACGGATCCAAATTATAATCAAAAGAGAATTGAATAATAAACAACTAAAATGGAAAAACACAAATTGAATAATTAAAATTGAATTAAAACTTATAAACCAAGTCTTACACCTTATACTTTAGCAATGAACGATACTCTTACCTAAGAGAAAGATTTAGCTACTCATAATTGTTAGAAAACTCTCTCTTTTTGTTGTTTTTGCTCTAAAAATGGCTATCCCTTTTACAACAATGATAAAACATATTTATACTAAAACCTAGGGCTAAAAATCACAAAAACGTGCACAAAACGCTCAGATTCGCACCATCTAGGCCCCTGGGTAATGCACCTGGGCTGCACTGCCTTGCTACGAATGTCCACGTAATTACGGTGTTGCCACTGCTTTTTCATTTCTTATGCTTAATTATGATTTTGCCACTGCTTCTTCATTTTTCATCTCTTTAAGCTCAAATTCACCTAAACCATAAAAAACACAAATTAATCCATTTTAAGTGAATAAAACATACTCAAATCAAGTATTAAGGTACATAAAATATATATAAATTGCATCCCATCACTAGGCTTGATGTTTCTGGTTATAGGAGATAGGCTCCTAAGATTTTTAAGGTGCCTTGGGTTTTGACAATCAGTAGTTGGATTAAATGCATTACGGATAGTGCTGCCAATAGTCCTCCTAGTCCCTTGGGATGTGGAAGTATGTTTTGTGATGGGCTTGGTCGTATTTTAGGTTGCTTTTTGTGCCATTTTGATTCCAAAATGGCTTTTATGGCTTAATTAGAAACAGTAATCTGTACTTTGGATTTTACAAAATAGAAGTGCTGGGAGTATAATTGGTTGGAATGTGATTCTACTTATGTGGTTTCTTTGCTCTCCTCGGTTTCATTAGAGGTTCCTTGGTATTGTAGGGCAAAATGAAATGCTTGTTTGAAAAAAAAATCTTCTCTATTAATTTCCAAGTGACACATACTTTTCGTGAGGACAATCAAGTTGCGAATCTTCTTTCAAAGTTGCAGTTACTGTTTTTAAGGTGACTTGGCATCCGTCTTTATTGGAGTTTTTCTTATCTACTCATTATGGGGATTTGGGAGGACATTGTAATTATAGATATGTTTCTTAGGTTTCTTTTTTACCTTTTTGATTTGTTTGTTTCTTTCCTTCCTAAAAGTTGGTTGTTTTTCCCTAGTACTCTTTTTCCTCTTTAAGGTTTTTCCTATTTTGTCTTCTTTTTTTTTGGAACTTAGGGGTGTAAATGAGGCCCGGGTTTGTTGAATTTCGAAAATTTTTGAATCCTTTTTATTATTTAATAAATTTATCAGTTAGATTGCTTGGATTTTTAGAAGTGCTAACCTAGTTAGGACTGTAAGCTTCCGGGTGCCTTTCTAATAGCCTTTTATGTTAATAAGTCTAGTTTTTAATATATAAAATAATTCAAAATGATTATAATAAAAATAAAACTATCATAAAAAATAATGTTTTATTCATTTAAGCATACAATAAATTATACAAGTTTGATCAGGTTGTCTAGTTGGCACTAGATTACTAAGTGATCTGAAAAATAATTTAACATTTTTCTTAACCTTATGTTTTAATTTGAAACTCAGAATTAGGCATGCCGCTAGTTTATGGGCTCATATTGATGGGCTCCACACAATTGTAGATATGGTCAATGTTAAAACTCATCTAAAAAAGTCAAACTTAGACCCGTACTTTATCAACCCAGTCAATATTGAAAAATCTCTGTCGAAACAAAGATCCCATCATAGAAGCTTTCCATTTAACTTCAAGCATATAAAATATTCAGCATTTTAGGTAGAATTGATTCGAGATGCATAGATATGGCATTTAATGCTTGAACATTTAAACTCTTAGAATATGAAGTTACTTTGGGCTTCCAATAATTGTCTCAAAGTTTTGCATTACAGTTGGTGCATATAGATTCGTGTAGACCAATGAAAACACCATCTCATGCACAAAATAAGTATTTGATTCTCTTTATTGATGATTATATAAGAATGACATGGGTTCACTTCATTGGACAAAAATATGAAGTAATCAATGTGTTCAAGAAGTTGAAGTAAATAAAATGGTCATTTTATCAAGATTTTAAGGAGTAATAAAGCTAAAGAATATCCTTCAAAAAAGCTTGGAAAATTGTGTGAAGATGAAGGCTTGGAAAGACAACTAACATTTAGTTGTATTCCATAACAAATTGGGGAATCAGAAAGAAATAATCAAACAATCATGGAGATGGAAAAATCTATGTTGTTTGAGAAAAATCTGCCAAGAAGTTTTTAGGAAAATGTTGTTTATACAACTGTATACTTGATAAATAGTTCTCCGAAAAAGACATTGTAGAATCTAACTCTAAGTTGAAGCGTAGAGTGGGAGGAAACCATTAGTTAACCATCTAAGGATTTTTAGATATGTATATTATGCTTAAGTTCTGAAAGAAAAATACGGAAGTTGGATGAAACAAGTGAGAAGTATCTTCCTTGGTTATAGATCAATGTAAAAGGGTATTAAGCTATACAACTTGAAGAAAAACAAGACAATTATAAGCAAAAATGTTATATATGATGATAAAGCACGTTGTAATTGGGAAATACATGATAAGAATTTTGCTATTCCAATATTATTCCGAGAAAAATTAGCAAGTGAAGAAGAAAATGATGAAGAAAGTGATGAAGATACAAACCAACAAAGCTCCCCTATCAACTTTTGTATGGTGAAACCATAAAATTATGCATAGTGGAACCATAAAACTATGAAGAAGATGTTCAAGAAGAGTGTTGGAGAAAAGCTAAGGAAGATTGGATTGATGTCATTGAAAAAAATAGAACTTGAGAGTCCGTTAAAGACTGAGAAACAAAGAAGTCATTGGAGTGAAAATAGATCTATAAAGTAAAATGCAATGTTGATGGTATGATTCAAAACGAAGCAAGATTGGTAGCGAAAGGGTATACTCAACATAGAAAATCAAAGTTGGATTTGTTTTGAAGCTTCTCTAGTTACTATTGACTTACTGGTTACGTGTATTTTGATACATTTACAATAAACTGCCAATAACCCATTCTAGAAAACTCCAAATTAAGCACCAATTTTATATTTTCTGGTTAGAAACTCATATATCTTTTTAACCATATATGACTAGGCTGCCAAAATTGCACCAATTGATGCAATTATTAATGTTAGGCTCTTAGGATTATTGATGGAAAGCCTATAAAATAGAAGTGTTAGTTTATCTTTGATCTTTGCTTTGGTGTATGGCTGTGTATAAAGGTGGAAGAACAAAAAAAGAAAAATTGCATGTTCTTCACATAAGTGCTTTAAAGTTTGAGCCAAAGAGGAGACAAAAAAAAATGGACTTCAAACTATTCTACATTCAATAATTTTTTGTGTAATATATAGGCAAATCGATGCTTTTCTTTACACAAAGAGTAAAAAATATATATTTATATACAAAAGTGATGGATGTTAGCAAGTATTTTGTTACACACTAGTCAAAATGATGAGTCCTCTCCTTGGGTTTTTGTGGTCCACATAAAAGCTTAAAATGGTAAAACATTTTGACTACAGCAGAGCATTGATATCTAAATAAATTCATCTTTAGGCTCACCACCATTGCACACCTTTACCATAATAAAAAGAGTAAATGTAGGTATCTAGTTTTGTGTGCTTAGCCTTAGTTTTCTCTTTGATGATTTTCTTAGTTAAACCATTTGAACAAACATAGTACACTCGGGCATGGCTAATTGCTCCTCATGACCAGAGCATCTCACCTTAGATGTGCGTGCTTGGCTGAATGAAAAACTTGGCAATTCTACAGAGTTTGTCATCATTGAAAGTCTGTGTGCTTGTCTTGGCATTACAAAACAAGGGAGCTTCTTCCGGCTCATCTTGGCATAACATTGGTCTAATCGAACTTTTGTGTATTGGCTCGCATATATAGAGGGGCTTGTCTCAGAATTCTGTGTTTCAACTATTCTTTGCTCGCTTTACTTAGCTTGGCATATATAAATCATCATGCTTTTTTTAGAGGCATTGCTTGTCTCAGCGTTGCTGGTATTGAATTCTGAAATAGGATTGACTCAGCTCAGATCGGCATGCATGGATATGCAACATTCATTTTTTGTGTTGCAAAATTGCCACCTTTCGACATTCCTCCTTGGAAATTTTACTTGATGCTCGGACATTACTTCATCTTTCCACAACTTTTTTTGTAGATATCTTCCTCAAAAGGTCATTTGTAATTAACCTAAAAAACAAAAAAGTGTTATTACGAAAGACTTCCTCACATTGTTGTTTGTTGCCTTTATTTTTCCTTACATAAATCTAAGGTGGTTTTTTCTCACCACCATATCTTTTGAGTGTAGGTTCCCTCTTTATGGCATTGCTTTGTTTTTTAGGCGAACCGACCTCAACATTTGTTATTTAATTTCATTTTCTATACAAAGTTTTTTTTTTGGTTCTAGCTTATCCTTTTTTTCTCGACTTTTTTATGTCTCGGCTTTTTCAATACCTCTGGACACCATTTCCATGCTCAAAAGAGCAACTATTAGCTTGACCATACTTTTCTGAGGTATCATCAACAACATAATCACCAAACATAAAACGAAAAAAAAAATTTGTCTTTCATTGGTACTTTCAGTGCTTCACATTCTCTTTGATAAGATATTGTGCAAGTTTGGCATAATAAATTTAAAGAGTAATTCTCATCCATCACACTTAATAAACTCATGCTCAAGCTTGGAATATATAAAACATTGGAGATGAGTTTGTTACCTTTAGGAGTTTTCACTTGTACATCACCAACACCTTTCGTAGGCTTCCATCTCCAAGCTTGATTTTTTTATGCTCACTTTTCTCCATCTTTAGATTTCATTCCTTATTAAAACATATGGTTTGAGAATCCATTATGCACAACCCATTTGAGTATCCCTTTAGATGTGTCGAGGCATGTGGCAACAAAGAGGTATTCGACCTTATCAACCTTAGCCTCCTTTACAACATTGGCTTGTTGTCTCAGACCCATTGGTCTAAAACCATTTGGTCTCAGCTCTAGTTGTCTCGGCTCCATTTGTCTCGAACCAAACCTTTGCTTGTACACTTTTTCTACATGTCCAAATGCATTTTTCTTTTTACATTGTGCATTCAGATTATAACAACAAAAGTTGTACGTATGACATTCTCTGTTGCAATTAAAACAAGGTCCAAACTATCTTTTGCCTCTTCTTGACATAAATGGGGAGCTTTTCCTCTTTGTTCGACCACCAAGGCATCTTCCACAAACTATTCCTTTCTTATTTTCCTTATATGCTTTGTGGCCTACAAGGCACTTATTAGTTTCGAGAAAGTTATTTCATTTAGATTTTAAGACTCTTCAAGAGAGGATATCTTTAACTAAAACTTTTCAAGGTTTACTAGAACTTTCTCCACTATGCATTGATCCTTCAGCTTCTCACCAAGGAGACATATTTCATTAACAACTTTAATAAGTCTATCAATGAACTCTTTAGCATTTTCACTATCTTTCATTTTGAAAGTTTCAAAATCTCTTCTCAAGTTCAGTATCTACATTTGCTGGGTCCTTTGGCTCCTTTCAAATTCTGCTTGAAGCTTCTTTCTTGCTTCTCAAGTCGTAGTCCTTATGAATATTGTGTCACTCATAGATGAATGCAAAACTATGAGTAACTTGAAACTTTTGGCTACCTCCTCATCATGTTTTTTCATTTGAGCAATAGTGGGGTTGGCTCTTAGTGGCTGTGGATTTCCTTCATCATTTGTCACATCCCAAAAGCCAAAAGACGTTGGGTTTGCCTTCATTTTATGCTTTAGATAACATAAGATTTACCCTTAAATTTTTGTGAAGAAGAAGCTAAGTAGCTACTTGAAGCATTGTATAAAATCTCTCGGTTATGTTTTTTGGTGGGTTTCATCCAAATATTTGGGATTACTCTTGTGCCTATCTTTGGTGATTCAAGGACAACAACATTCAAAGAAGAGTGAAAGAAAAAAAAACTTCACACAAGTCCCTCAAAAGATGAAACAAACTTTGATACTATTATGTTGGGTTTTGAGATTGTTGATCAACTGCCTATTAACATTAGTTTCTCTTTGATCTTTGCTTTGGTGTATGGAGAAGTACAAAGGAAGAAGAACAACAGAAGAAAAATTTTGTGATCTTCATATTAGTGCTCTTGAGTTTGAACCAAGATGAGAGAAAAAAAATGGATTTCATGCAAATTGTTCATCATTGAACAATTTTTTTTTCACCAAGCTGAGTACAATAGACAAAGCAATGCTTTGCTTTTACACAAAGGATCAAACTAATACATAGAAAATTGAGTACAAAGCTTATGGATATAGAAAACAAAAGTATTTTGCTATGGACACTTGAGGTTCATACATTTCTTTATCTTCCTACAATTGTCATTTTCTTTTATAGATGTCCCTTAAAAGGTCATTTGTAATTAACCAAAAAACAAAAGTATTATTGGCAAAGATTTCCTCAACTTGTGGTCTGTTGCCTTCATTTTTTCTGACATAAATTTTAGGTGGTTTTTTTATCATCGCAATCTCTTTTAAGTGTAGGTTCCCTCTTTATGACATTGCTTATTTTGTTTAGGCCAACAGACTTCAACATTTTGTTATTTTATTTCTTTTCCCATGCAAAGTTCTTTTTTGGTTCTAGCTTATCTTTCTTTTCTCAGCTTCTTGATGTCTCAGCTTTTTCAATACCTCTGGACACATTTCCATCCTCAAGAGAGCTACTACTAGCTTGACCAAAATTTTCCGAGGTATAATCAACTACATAATCATCAAATATAAAAGCCAAAAAAAATTGTCTTTCATTGATACTTTCAGTGCTTCACATCATTTTTTATAAGATATTGTGCAAGTTTTGTTTAAGAAATTTAAAAAGTAATTCTTCTCCATCACACTTAATAAACTCATGCTCATGCCTGGAATATATAAAACATTGGAGATGAGTTCGTTACCTTTAGATGTCTTTACTTGTACAACACCAACACCTCTCACATTTACAAGGCTTCCATCTCCAAGCTATATTTTTTCTATGCTCACTTTTCTCAATCTTTAGAAACAATTCCTTGTTGAAGACATATGGTTTGAGTATCCATTATGCACAACCCAACTGAGTTTCTCTTTAGATGTTTCGAGGCATGTGGCAACAAAGAGGTATTCAACTTCATCAGCCTCGGTCTCATTTACATCATTAGCTTGCTGTCTCAAACCATTTTGTCTCGCCTCTAGTTATCTTGGCTCCATTTGTCTCAGACCAGACATGTGTATGTACACTTACTCCACATGTCAAAATGCATTACACCTTCTACATTGTGCATTCAGATTATACCAACAAAAGTTGAACGTATGACATTCTCTCTTGCAATGAAAGCAAGATCCAAACTATCTTTCTCCTTTTCTTGTCTCAGACATTCCTCTTCTCAACATAAATGGGGTGCTTCTTCTCTTTTCTTGACCACAAAGGCACTTTCACTAACTCTTCTTTTCTTATTAGCCTTATATGCTTTGTGACTTACAAGGCACTTATCAGTTATGAAAAAGTGATTTAATTTAGATTCTGAGATCTTCAAGATAGGATATCTTTAACTAAACCTTTTCAACAAAACTTACTAAAACTTTCTTCATTATGCATTGATCCTTCAGCTCTTCACCAAGGAAACATATTTCATTAACAATTGCAATGAGTCTATCAATGAACTCTTTAACATTTTCACTCTCTTGCATTTTGAAAGTTGCAAACTCTCTTCTCAGATTCAATATTTACATTTGCGGAGTCCTTTTGCTCCCTTGAAGTTATGCTTGAACCTTGTCAAACTTTTTTCTTGTTCCTCAAGTCATAGTCCTTGTTAATATTGTGTCACTCACTAATGAATGCAAAGCTATGAGTGCCTCGAAACTTTTGGCCACCTTCTCATCATGTTGCTTCATCTGAGCAATGGTGAGGTTGGCTCTAAGTGGCTGTGGATGTCTTTCATCATTTGTCACATCCCAAAGGCCAAAAGCCTTTAGGTTTGCGTTCATTTTATGCTTTAGATAGTACAAGGTTTACCCTCAAAATTTGGTTGAATAGTTGCTTGAAGCATCGTACAAAAGCTCTTGGATATATGTTTTGGTGGGTTTCACCCAAATATTTGGGATGACTCTTGTTCTTGTCCTTGGTGATTCAAGGACAACAACATTAAAGAAGAGTGAAAGAAAAGAACTTCACACAAGTCCCTTAAAAGATGAAACAAAACTTTGATACTATTATGTTGGGTTTTGGGGATTATTGACCGATTGCCTATCAATGAGAAGTGTTAGTTTCTCTTTGATCTTTGCTTTGGTATGTGACCAAGTAGAAAGGTGGAAGAATAACAGAAGAAAAAATTTGTGTTCTTCACACAAGTGCTCTTGATTTTGAGCGAAAGAGGAGAGAAAAATGGATTTCATGCAAATTGTTCACCATTCAACAATTTTTGTTCATCAATTTGAGTACAACATATAATTAAAGCAATGCTTTGTTTTACTCAAAGGATAAAAAACAAACATAGAAAATTGATGGATATTAGCAAGTATTTTGCTATGGATAGTAGAAAACTAATGGATATAGAAAACGGTGGTCAACATATAAACTTAAAATGGGAAGACATTTTGAATATAACATAAACCTTGGCATTCTGAATTGGGCTCTATAAGGCTGCACACCTATGCCTTATTGAATAGAGTAAATGTAGATATCTAGTTTTTGTTTGGAGTCTCAGCATTAGGGTTTGGCCAATTACTCGTCATGACAAGAGAATCTTGCCTCAGATGTGCTCAGCTTAGTATGGTTGAGTGAAAGACTTGGCAGTTTTTCAACATTTATCATCATTGGAAGTCTACGTGCTTGCCTTGGTGTTTTGAGACAAGAGAGTGTCTCTAAACTCATCTTGGTGGAGCATTACTCTGTTCGGACTTCTTTATATTGGCTCGCTATGGCAATGGGGCTTGTCTCAGAATTTTGTGCTTAAACTATTCTTGGCTCACTTTGCTCCGCTCGACATATATGAGAGTGGCTCTACTCAGATCTCTTTGCTCATATTGGATGCTTGTGCCAGACATTTTGTTTGTCTCAGCATTGCTCGTATAGGACACCTTTTTCTCGGACAAGATTGGCTCAGCCCGGATTGACAACATTCATTTTGTGTGTAGCAAAATTGCAACATTTCAACAATTAATTTCAAAACTACTATTGAATCGAAAATTCAAAAACTCTCTAGCTTAACAAAGTCTGTACTCCTTGTTCAATAAATTTTAATCCAAATGTATGATGTTGATTACGCCGACAAATATATTAAAAGAATATTAGAAAATGAAAAATTGCATTTCAAAGCAATATATAGTCTTTCTTAGGTAGAAATGAAAAATTCTGCATGCCTTGCCCTCTAAGTTAACGCTGTGACAACAAGAAAAGAAAAGAAAAAAATCTTCTTCATTTTCTTCCTCTATGTTTCCTTTGTGCTTTTATTTGGTGCATTAACTGAGGATATAGTAGGTAGACTAGAAGAATACGGAAATATATATAAGACTGGAAAGTAATAAATTTCATACCCAACAATAAAATAAGGGAACGAACCCTCTCATAATTCTGAAAACTTTAGCAGTCTAGCTATAAGTTTGTGACCCCAAACAGCCACACGTACAAGAATTTTTTTTTTTTTTTGGGGTGTCAATATAACCGAGAACTCAACCTAAAATATTGTTAGCAAATTGAAAAAAAATAAAATAAAAAACAAAACAAAATAAAACTCAATCTAGAATCAAATTCAACATATGCATATATAGTCACCCAGCGTCATTTTATTGTTGTAGGTCCATTTGCATTAATTTTTATTTTGTTGTTGTTCTACACGCGTAGTACTGCTTGTTTATCTTACAAAGCATTTTTATTAAAAAAACACTCAAAAGTATAATCAATATACGAACTTGATTTTCAAAATTTCAGTTTAATGTTTCTTATCAAACATTGTATACCAAAATGAAAAAAAAAAATCATCATTATGCCTTAAAAGCACTATCTTTTATATATAAAATAAAAATGTCTTTATTTTTAAAATTTTCAAATATATATATATACACAGAACTACTATAAATCCCAACAGTTAAGGTTTGTAGCGTCTCCGACATTCACGGAGTTAAAAAACGAGGCAATTGCATGCAAATTGCAAAATTGAAATTTCAATTTGAAACGCACGTGATCGGCAAGTATCCACATTTGACACCCCCCCTCCCCTCCCCTCCCCGACACCTCCTCCCCTAGAATCTAATACTTTCCCAATTGCAACAGCAAGGAATGAAACTCAGAAGAAGAAAAGGAAAGAAAGCAAACCTTTACTCCTGGAGAGACTACCAAAGAAACATGTAACTCATTGATAGGATACAGAGATGAAAATTTAAAAAAAATAATAAGTTGTATCAATTAAATAAATTTAATTTTAACTCATTGCATCACATAAGTTGTATCAATTAAATGAAATTATTTTTTTTTTCTAATACGGAAGTGAGAATTTCAGGTTCGTTTATTAATACCCTACCTCATACAGGGTAAATAAACAATAAGAAATTATCAGGTAGTTATTAGGAGGCGGTGCAATTATGGCTGTGTTGGCTTCAATCGGTGGAGAATCGCAGGGGAGGCTCTCGGAGGGAGGAGAATCGTAATGGGGGCTCTAGGAGGGAGAAGGATCGTAGGGAAGCTCGGAGGGAGGAGAATCACGGGGGACGGGCTCTCGCGGGCTCTCGGAGGGAGGAGGATCGCTGTAGGCTCTGCAATTTGGGGGAGGAGGGGTGCCAAATGTGGACACGTGCATCTCAAATTGAAATTTTAATTTTGTAATTCGCATGCAATTGTCCCGTCTTTTAACCCCGTGAATATCGAGAACGCTACAAACTTCGACTGTTGGGTTTTGTAGCATATATATATATATATATATAACATCCTATTTAGGATAACTTTGGCTTTATATTTTTCAAAAGAGTTTTCTGAAAATGTTCTCTTTAATTTATTTTGATCAGTGGCTAGCTCTTTGAGAAAATTCTATGTTAAGCACTCTCAAAAACTGATTTCCTTCAAACCCAAAAGCTTGCAGCATTTCAAAAATCAATAAAGCTTAAAAGGACTTTCAAATATGGTAATAACATATATAACAAAGATTGTAACCCAAAAAAAAACAAAGTATATACCATAGAAAAATTCCTAAATTCTCAGTTTTTTTTAATTTTTTAATTTTTTTAGTTTTTATCTTTTTTTATTTTATTTTGCGTGAAGACAAACAAAAGCTGATCATGATTTGATTAATAATGGGTTTTAATTTACTTTAGTACTTTTTAAAACCAATTTGTTCATCTCTATATTTTGTAACCCAAAAAAGAACAAAGTATATACCATACAAAAATTCCTAAATTCTCAGTTTTTTTATTTTTTATCTTTTCTTATTTTATTTTGTGTGAATACAAACAAAAGCTGATCATGATTTGATTAATAATGAGTCTTAATTCACTTTAGTACTTTTTAAAATGAATTTATTCATCTCTACATTTAATTTGTGAAATTGATACTCTGTAATTTGAAAAAAAATTGCACATTTGTCCAATTTAATTAAAATTGACAAGATCTGTCAATTTGTAGGTTACGTGAATAGCAAATAACCATCAAAATTGATTTATTCATTTTTTATTGTACCGAAATTAAAAAAATAAATTTGAAATTTATTTATGGCTTTTTAAATTTTTTTTGATATAATTAAAAATGAAAAAATCAATTTTGAAAATCACTTGTTATATTCGTGACTTTTAAGTTGACGAAATCTGTCAATTTTAACTAAATTGAACAAATATAAAACTTTTTTTAAATTACAGAGTATCAATTGCACAAATTAATTGTAAAAACTCTTTTATGAATAAATTTAATTTTAAAAATTATTAAAATACATTTAGATCTTAATGATGAAATTATAATGCAAGATATATATATATATATATATATACATATATAAATGTAGCTTATTTTTCTGATATATATACATACATATATATATATAAATCTGAAATTTTTTCATTTAAGGTTGGCGTAGAAGCACTTGAGGGTGTAGTCCAATGGTAGGAGCCAGCCGAGCTTTCATATCTGCCGGGACGAGAGTTGAGGTTCGAGTCTTGATAGTTTCATTTGGACTCAAATGCTCCTCTCCGCTGCTACCGCACAAGAGGGAAGGAGATTTTAGCGATATAGACTCTCATCGTAGACTCTTATCAGGTTAAAAAAATGTCTGAATCGGTTCACATACTAAATAATTTCTGAACCTATGAACTCGCTACAAATATGTCATTTACTATTAAAAAATAAATAAATAAAAGGTTGGCGTAGAAAAGGTGTTGTACAGTTAACATGTGGATCATTTAATATAGAGTTGGTAGAAGCCAAAGGAGTTTGGACATGATTTTTCGGGAGTACTTTGAAGCAGGTGAAACTTTTATTGCAGCAAACCCATGTAGTAATTACTCAAACCACAACTTTCCAGACCAATCCACCGACAACTCATATAAATGTTCACTACTACTACTCCATTTCTAATCTACCTTACTTTATACACCCAACAACAACAACAAATTTAAATAAATAAATAAATCTCTAAATCCTCCTCTTGTTTTATTTCTTTCTCTCTCTCTCTTTCATATCTGATAATGGTACAATCAAAGAAGTTCAGAGGAGTCAGGCAACGCCAGTGGGGCTCCTGGGTGTCAGAAATCCGCCATCCTTTACTGTAAGTATATCTATCTATCTATTTATCTTCACCCACTCACATTATTACAATATGATTCTATATATATATACACACACACATTGAGAGAGTCACAATCTTGTTTTGGGTTTTGAATGTGTACAGGAAGAGGAGGGTATGGCTTGGGACATTTGAGACGGCAGAGGCAGCAGCTAGGGCATATGATCAAGCAGCTATATTGATGAACGGACAAAATGCCAAGACCAACTTTCCGGCCACCTCCGTAAAGAACAATGTCAATCCGAACCCGACAGCTGTCGACGATGGTGATCAGTCTCCGTTGTGTCCAAAAGCACTTTCGGAGCTGCTCAGTATGAAGCTGAGAAAGTGTTGGAAAGACCCTTCTCCTTCTATCACTTGTCTTAGATTGGATAACGATAATTCTCACATTGGGGTTTGGCAGAAACGGCCTGCCGGTTCTCGAGCCGGTTCGGATTGGGTGATGAGAATTGAGTTTGGGAATAAGAAAAACACCACGGCCTCGAATGGCGAGGAGGAGGAGGAGTTATATGGGTCAGCCACGTCATCTGGCTGGTCGCCGCCTCCGATCGGGGTTGTCGGAAGTAGTCAAAGCCAAAAGGGAATAATGGAGGTTGTCGAAGAAGACAAAATTGCAATGCAGATGATAGAAGAGCTATTGAACTGGAATTGTCCACTTTCTCTACCTCCAAGTAATATTCAAGAATTTTAAAAAATTTGATATAGTTTTTGAAAAAGCATAAGTATTTTTTAAAAGTTAAAAATATTTAGATATTTTTTGTAATGTGCTTCAAAAGAGTTTTTAATTAAATTCAATAAAAAATAAAATTTTCAAAAAGTATTTTTGAAAATACAGAAATAAAACTATGACAATAAGAACTTAAACCTCTTCTCTTTTTATATCTTTTAAATTCTTAAAAACAGCATGTAAGTAAGTATGCACGCAATGTGTGTGTGTCTATATATATGGTTTTCACCAAGTTCTTGTACATGAATAATGGCCTGAAAAAAAGATAAAAAAGAAATTATCAATAAAAATTAGGTAAATTTTAGAGTGCAACTCTTTTTATTTGAAATTGTATGAAACTTTTAGAGTAATATTATTTTATTATAGATAAATATTATTTAATTATGAATAAATTTTACTCCATTATACATGTTACTCAATTATAAATTAATTTTACTTTATTATGTATCAATAATATTTCAGGTTACACTTAATCTTTCTCCAAATGTATTTGCTCAGCAAAATTGCAAGCACAAATCAAATAATCAATGTGATTTTACTGTAGCAGAAGAAAAAGTGGATGTAGACGACCTTGAGTCATCGTTTTATATAATTGAGATCTAACATTGAATGAGAAAGATGTGTATATATGCAACCTAACCGTGTTTGATGTACATCTTCAATACTGCAGGGCAAATCCTAATTACTTAATGTACGTATGTCAACTTGAAGTAAAATTAATTAGGAAAATATTAGAAAAAAAATTATTGTTATGTACTATATTTTACATTTACTAAAATATTTATCAAATTTATTAATTAATAATATTTTGGCAATACTTAATTAGTTTTAATTATTTATTTATTAATATTTAAATTATATAAATATGTTTAATTAATAATATTTTTTAAAATAAATTTGAAAATTATTTTAATATATAGCATTATTGATTTGAATTTACATCTTATCTGTGCTTTTGTCACTTCAAGGACTAACAAAAGACTATTGATATATATATGTATCTAACACCTGTCTTGCAATTGAAAAGAGAAAACCCATTGTTGTTTTAGTTGAAAATTATTTTTGATAAGACACAATTTCTAATCCAAACAGAAGAAAGGGATAGCGATCTATCCATGTTTCAGAATTATATATGTAACTAGTAATGCTAAAAAAGGCTCTTGATATATATGCATCTAACACCTGTCTAGCAATTGAAAAGAAACCCCGTTGTTTACCCAAAAAAAAAGAAAAAAGAAACCCGTTATTGTTTTAGTTGAAAAGTATTTTTGATAAGACACAATTTGTATACCAAACAGAAGAACGGGATAGGGATATTCATGTTTCAGAATAATTTTTGTAAATAGCAATGCTACCAGCAGCAAATTGTTTACAGATTACGTTATTTATCAACTACCAACTAATATGCAAATAATGTCGCATTAATTAGTTTACTGGTTGAAAAAAAAATTGATCAATTTGTAAAAATGCAAGTGAAACTCAATACAGAGTAGTAATAATATTTCATATTAACTTTTTTTTGTCACATCAGTTACTAATTAAACATCTTGATGCTCATAAAATTATTGTTACCTAAAAGTTCTTCAACGTATTTGTTATAGTAATATTTTTGGATTTTTTTTTTTTTGTTTCTTTATTGTGCAATATTCATAACTGATAGCTACTTTAATTTAAATTTCTAATATATACACCATGAATAAGTGATGATAAAATGTAGGTTGCTAGCTAGCTTGCACATAAAAAAGTGTCAACGATGCGAAAAAAATGAAATTATGGGAGTTGAAGATGTTGTTTACGTACCATGAAAAACAAAAACAAACAAATGGAAGCTTTATCAATTAATTTTGTTTAAATTAAATTAAAAAAGTATTTGCGTAAGCCGTTGGAGTTTTGATACTTAGTTGAGATATTCTCAAATAAAAATAAAATAAAATAAAATAAGAGATATAGAAGCTCACTACCGTAAAAACTCTAATAGGTGATGCAAAATAGCGTTACAAATTGTAAACGGCGATATAGTGTCTTGTGTCGTGGAAAAGTTTGTTGCTGAAAGTGAAAAATATTTGCGACGGATAACATACATCGCAAATATGAAACAATTAGCGACACTCAACGTTGCAAAAAAATCAGACAATTGGCAACACGAATGCTTTGGTAATAATGAAATAATTGGCGACGCATACGTTACGAAAAAAACAAATAATTTGCGACTCCCACGTCGCCAATTTAGGTTGATTTGGCGACAATTATCCCCACAATTGACGATGCTGGCATGTCCCCAATTATCCCCATAATTGGCGATGCGTGAATATTTTAGTCACCAAATCTTCCACCAATTGGCGACGAATGCAAATTTCTGTCACTAATTGGTGACGCTTGTCAGTTTTTTACGACGAAATTTGTCACGAAATTTACTTAAATTGGCAACGCGTGCGTCTCCAATTGTCCATTTTATGCAAAAATTATTCATCGCTAATACCATTATTTGGTGACAACACTCGTCGCTAATTATTTAGGTCATTTTTTTAAAATAACAGCAAATCCCTATATAAAATGTCGCTGAATAATTCAAATTAAATTGTATTGACAAATTAAATGATATTTTAAATCTCATTTGAATATTTTATAAAATTAATTTAAATGTATAAATATTATTAATTAAAATTAATCAAATTTAAATTTCATATCTTTTATAAAATAATGAATGACTTATTCCCATTAATTTAGTGAAAAAGAGAATCAATTACTAATATATATAACAAATGAGAAAGAAAAAGTGAATATGTACAAATAATGTGAACAACAAAATTACAAGAACTTATATCTTTCCATAAATATAATAATTAAATGTGGACATTATTTTTTAGCCTAAAAGTATATATATATGGAAATATGATATCTTACTCTGATTTTAACGAGAGCAAAACAGTTGTCCATTCTGCTCTAAAATTGTCGATGTATTGTTGGGTCCAAACATTATATTGGAACTGCACATACACACCAAACAAGTAGTTCAAATAAGTATTAACTAATAATATAAATTCTTATTGAGTGTAAAAATGTTTTAATTATTACCATGTCAGCTAAATTTTCTCGAGTAACATTATTTACTATCATATACTGCATGATCATCATCACATAATACCCGCATTCGGTATTTCCTGGTTGTTTTATCGTCTATACAAAAATGATACAAGAATATAAGTTAATCATTATATTAAATAGCTAAATAGTTTTTTTCTCCACATACATTTAAAGTGTATTTAGATATATGAATAAATATTTATGTGTAAATTTAAATCCTATTTATTTATGTATACAAATCTTATTTATGTAACTTTGTTTTAAACCATCTAAGCTTTTCGTAAATAACTTTTTTTGTTTGTCGGATGTACAATTTCAAGACAAGTATGTCCTATATGTACATTACGCATACATTATATATCACCAGAAATAATATCAGCAATAAATATTAATTATTAAATTTTATTAACAATCATCCACATATATAGGTAATTATGCATACTTACCTATCCAACATACTTTTGAAGTTGGCCATTCTCTGACGGTTGTTCTTCGGAAGCGCATCATGAAACCATGCGGCTGCTAAGTAGGGGTTTAGAACACCCAACATCCAATGGTTGCTACAAAAAAAATTAATTAGAAACTAAAATTATGTTTACGCGTACATAATTAGCAAAACTCAAATAATAATAATAATATTAGAAAACCTATAGTACGGTGACCAGTACAGAAAAAATCATAGTTGACCCATTAATGCATCTCTCCTTCGTAACAAAATTTTCAGTTCTCACTCATCGAGATTTTTCCTTTCTACATTGGCTATATCATCATGGGGTATAAAACAATATTTCCCTAGTTGTTCACCCATCAGTCAGGAATGTAAATGCCTAAGCAGTTAATTATCATTTACATAATTAGTTGTATGTAACAAAAATATATTAATAAAACTTTGAGTAATTAATGCAATAAAGTTGGAATTATGTACCTTATGTAGAACAAAATGCAAGATTGCTACAATTTTTGCATGTAACAAAAATCTTGGATATCTTTATTCGAAATTGATATCCATACCTCATAGCCCATAATCACCGGTGGCAAGGAGGTCATCCACAAGTGATTATTGCCGTACGGGTCGATCCGCCTTAACAACTTTATAATTGCAGGGCTAAGTTGCAATATTGAGCCGGCATCATTGAATTTAGCATCAGGATTTGCCGACTCGGCCTCTACAGGCCTTTGAGACCTATGTGAGTCACTTGATCTGGTTGCAACCATCTATTTACCCTTCAATATTTTCCTATTCCCATATTCCTACAACCAAAATAAAAAACATGTTAGTATCACAAAAAAAAAATTAAAATCTATGCAAACACTTTTCAGTTTGATATATCATATTACATACCTCATCAGATGGCAAAATAATAAGATGTCGGGGCCACATTACGTATGCCTGTTTTGCCTTTTTAACATATATCATGCCAAATGAGGGTATAGGTAACAATGCAATCAGATCAATCGCTTCTTGCACAGAGACTCTAACATTCTCTGTTCCTAATTCTACACCATGACATACCAAACTATCAGCTATCAAAGTGATGATTGCCACAATGTTATCTTTTGTCCCTTCTGCAAGCTCACATAGAATGTCTTGAATTTCAAACACATGTTAAAAATTTTCAAACAATTATGATAATAAATATTACAAATATATAGTGAGAATTTAATAATGGTACACGTACTTCATGCTGTACAGATGCAGGATCACTAGGGGGAACTGCTGATGTAGGGGAACAAGCTGAGTGTCCAAATCTGTGACATCATCGACCAGAGCACTGCCTAAATCTGTCGCATGACTTGCTCCATGTGTACTGACAGCGGTGGTAGGTCAAGCCCGTATGCAGCAGCGAGATCATATACGTCATCCACTACCCTTCTTTTCTGGACAACATCGAACAAACTACTCAAAACCTACTCCAATTTCTCTATCCTTGAATTTTGGGTATGGATCTTTACATCTACATCCGCTTCATTCGTTTTCTTTTTTTGTGCTTTGCCATAGTGTTTTGAAATAATTATTGATTGTGAACCCTTTTCCCTTTCCTTGAAGTCGACCAGGATACTCCTCAGATCCGATGGCTTGTGTAAGTACATCATTTGGAGGAGAGGCATCAAGAATGCTTTGAGTGACATTTTTCTTCAAAGCATTCTACAAAAAATAGTGAGTTGGAAAAAATTATTGGAATTGCTTATATTTAATATATGACAACTAATTTGGGGTATAAAACTCACAATGTTTTCAACAATGGCCTCAACTTCTGGGTTGTCTACCCGTCCATCTTTCTTGGTTCTCACGCATATCCAAAGCTCTTCAGTCTCAATCGGTTCGGTGGTGCCTCTTTCTGCTTGCTGCAAATTTAGACATATAAATTATTTGTCACCAATTTGAAATTTAAAAAACTTAATCTTAATGTGTGTGCATATATATAGTACGTACCAAAAGTCCGCCTCTAACTGCATATATCCCTTATTGCCAAGTCGATGAGGATATTTGTTCCCTTACCATTTTGCAGATCGATCCGCATTTAAGTTCTATAAATATTGACATCATATATTTTAGGATGAATTGATGTTATATAAAGTATTTAACTACATAATTCAAACATATATGCAAAACAATATAATGTTATTACTCTAAAATTTTCACCAAGCCTTTGGTTGAGAAATGTATCCCATCATTCTTGCGTGATGAATTTATATGTGTGAGTAGGTGGGTACTTGAAGTGATCGAGTTTTGTCAAATATGGGGTCACATACTTCTCATACAATGTGTGCTTAAATCTCTTCCACTTTCCAGCATAATCTGTAAGAGTCTGGTCTTTTAGAGAGTCATCATTGTGTGAATAACTCTATAACAATATCAATGATAATATTTAGTAAATAACAAAGTAATGTAATTCGGTTTTAGGTTATAATACCTTTATTGCCATCCATACGTTATCTTTCAATGCAGGAGACACATCATTCCAGCTTCTAATGCAAATCGGTATCGTGGAACGAGTGAGTGAGCCCTCCAAGTTGTTCATCTTCACAGCTTGCTTGTTTAGTGGAGCTCCATACTCATCGTATTGTAGCTGCAACTGCTTTGCATTGGCTTCCTTTCGAAAGTCTGTTACTGTTGTAGGTCTCCGACCTTTTCGCTTAAGAATTGGAACACTTGGACCGGCATCATCATCGCCGTATGAAGTCACATCGAGAGGAAGAACAATATCCTCCTAAGATTGATCCATTAATCTGTAACACACAACATAGTTACAAAAACAAAATATACCTTGACTACTAACTACTAACTTTAATTAATTTTAATTAAACTTTGTGTACATTTCAAAGGACCCTAACAAAATAGTTTGTATGCATTGTTAAACGGTCATAATTTCAATGCGTCGCCTATTATATTATTTGTATATGGTCCTAATGCATCGCATATTGCTTATATTTTTTAATGATCCTAATGCATTGCCTATTGTTTTATATTTTTTAATAGTCTTAATGTGTCGCCTATTGCTTATAATTTTGAATGATCCTAATGCGTTGCCAAAAAATAATATAGATTTTCATGTTACAATCGAATTTAGGCACAAGAGAACAAAGTCATGTCATAATCATCAAGATCCGCCTATTAGACAAAATTGAATTTTATGCATATGAGAACAAATCAGGTTACAATCGAATTTAGGCACATGAGAACAAAGTCATGTCACAATCATCAAGATCCGCCTATTAGACAAAACTAAATTTTATGTACATGAGAACATATTCATGGCACAATCATTGTCCATTGAAACAACAAAATCATGGTCCATCCAAACAACATTAAATGGATAGAATAACATTTCTAGAAAAAACAAAGGTGTATTATACATAATCCGACACCAAATATAAAATTTGAAACAACAATAAATGTATACATTTTTATGAATTTACAATGTATATAATTAAATGTTTACAATTTAAAGTAAAGATTATACACCTTAACAGCGACAAATGGTTTACAACCAATAGATTATATACAATGCCCCAATAGATTATACATAAATGGTTTACAATTTAAAGTAAAGATTATACATAAGCCGAAAAACATATATCATATAACAACCATAAATATAAGTCATATCTGCAACAACAAAACAATCACATTAAACATAATTACCATTCGTCTAACATAATTTATCCATTTTCTGCAAACAAAAAAAAAAACTGAACAGCTATAAACATACTCGGGTCCGGCGGCAACGTATAGAAAGAATCACCCTAGAATTAATCCCGCCAATAATTTCACAATTGTCGAATAATTTGCGTCGCCAATGTTGACATATATATATATATATATTTTTTCCCTTCTTTTAATTTTTTTTTATTTCTATAATTTATATACATATTTTAAATCATAAAGATAATTTTTATATAACTTTTATAATTTTATAGTATGTATAGTAAAAGAAATTTATATATATTAAATAGAAAATTTTAAATATTAAAGATAGTAAATATATACATTAAATATTTAAATTATTTATAATTTATATTATTGATAGTAAATGAAATATAACTATAGAAATATATATATATAGTGCAAATGTGTAATAAAATATAAAAGATAAGTTCCATTCATATATATAGTATGTTTACTTGCTAGTATATATATGTCAATCTTAAAATTAAAAGTCACGATTTAAGATTCAGCATACAAATTTATATAATTTTAAATGCTACTGTATAAATTTTGAATGTTTAAGTTTTAAATATAAATTTAACTTTTATAAGATAGTCACAAATTTACATTATTGAGAGTTATATATCTTAATATTTAATATGTTTAAAATATTAATATGTTTAATATATATACATATTTCATTTACTATCAATAATATAAAATTATAAATAATTTAAATAATTAATATATATATTTACTATCTTTAATATTTAACATTTTCTATTTAATATATATTAATTTCATTTACTATACATACTATAAAATTTATATAAAATATAACTTTATGGATTTAAAATATGTATATATAGATTATAGAAATAAAAAAATTTAAAAAATGCTAAAAAAAATATATTTATATACAACATTGACTACGTAAAGCGTCGCAAATATTGAAACACTATTGGCCCGCTAAGCATCGCGAAAGTCCTTCAGGGATGCAAAAGCGCCAATAATTGAAATCCTTTAGCGACGCTTGATGCTTTGCGTTGCCAATGTTACATATATATATATATANTAAATTTTTTAATTTCTATAATTTATATACATATTTTAAATCCATAAAGTTAAATTTTATAGTATGTATAGTAAATGAAATTTATATATATTAAACAAAAATGTTAAATATTAAAGATGGTAAATATATATTTAACAAAAATTAAATTATTTATAATTTTATATTATTGATAGTAAATGAAATATGTATATATATTAAACATATTATATGCTAATCTTAGAAATAATATACACACTTACTATAATAATATACACACTATCAATTCATATAGATAAACATATATCATAGAAATATTATATGCTAATCTTATATGATACTGTTACAAGGTCAAAATCCGAGGCTTAATTTTTCGATCCTGCAAGACCTAAAGATGCCCTCCTTAGTCAGCCAACACACAATATATGATTGTCTATGCAACACACACATCCAATACACACACACAAGGGTAATCACAATCAATCACACACACATGCAACCAGCCAACACAAGTCATTTACGGGGAAATCCCCAACATTATCTTTCACTCAATAAGAACAAGGAAACCGGCCAAAAGTATGCACAGATTACCACAGCGCCTCTCTCTTGGCTTGGTAATTCAGGCTACCCCAGCTTATAGCCAAAAATGCACAGTTGACATCCCTCAACTGCTAGGACATCTGGCGCAACCAGGTTTGGCCATCTGGCCGTGTAGTTGACATCCCCAACTGCATAGGACATGCTGGCACCAGCCAGCAAGTTACATCTGTCCAAACATGCAATATGCTTCATTGATGCTTGCCACGAATGTAGGAAGGTCATCCCACTACTTGTAACCGCCAATAACCGCCAGCCCACTTTCTTCCTAGAATGTAGACAAGTCTGCCACCTGCCTTTGGGCTACAACCAGCAAGTCCCAACATCATCTTGGTGTAGCCAACTAACCCACCGAGTCTATCATGGTTCGAACCAATGCCACCATCGAGCCACACCATTGGTTGCATCCTTGGTGCTTGCACATGCCCGCACACAAGGCCATGCAAGGCACCACTCGGCCACACCAAGCACACGGGCTGCACGGGTCCTCAGCTACACTCGCACATAGACCGCATGGGTCACATAGGCTGCACAAGTCCTCGGCCACGCTCGCACATAGGCTGCACAAGTCACATAGGCTACACGCATAAGTCCCTCAGCGCCGCACAGCATGCGGGCAACGACACAACACTGGCACACATGCACGCATGCGCTGCGCGTAGGCAAGGCCCACACACAGAGCCAACAATGCCCTTGTGCGGCGCAGCCTTGCTGCACCCCTCGCCCATGCACGCGGCATACACACGCACATGCCCACACACCAGCCTGCTGCCTGCCTTGCATCATAAGCATCTGGTAGTGGCACGCTGGGCCTCTGCCCATACCATGCCATGCCGCACATCACCAACAGTCCAGTGGCACGCTGGGTCACCGCCCATGCCATGCCATGCCATGCACCACCAACACGGCTCTGCTGCCTTGCTCAACCAAGGGATGTGCCCATCACAGGCACACCCTCACTCAATGCCTCAGCATAGGCAAGGCTGCCATGCCTTGGCTAGATGCCCAACATCTAAGGAGCTAACAAACCACCCCCACTTCAAGAAGCCAACGTCCTCGTTGGTAGGGTCTTTACGTAGTCCACAACCTGTTTCTCAAATTGCCAAAGAGTCACATCTTTTTCCCAGCTAGCATCTGTCTCACTTTCCCCCATCCATTAAACAAGATAATCCGTTCTCTTGTTAAGCTTGTTGTGTCCCAGCACCCTATGATCAATGATCTGATCAATCACCTTGCCAAAAGTCTTCCTAATCACAGGGGGTGCCCTCTTGGCTTGCACCCTTGTACTGTAGTCCACATCCTCATGAAATGGTTTCAAGAAGCTCACATGAAATGTAGGATGGATCTTCAACCTAGGAGGCAGATCCAACCTATAAGAAACATTTCCCACCCGTTTCTTCACCACAAAAGGACCATCATATTTCGCAATCAGTCCTCTATGCACATTCTTGCCAATAAGTTGCTTCCAAATCTGTGGAGTCAACTTCAATAACACCTTATCCCCAACTTTAAATTCCAAAGGACATCGGTGTTTGTCCGCATATTTCTTCATCCTCCTTTGTGCCTTCCCCAAGCTGTCCCGAGCTTGAGCCAACATATCCTGTTTCTCAAAAACAAACCGATAAGCAGCTGGACAAGTCTTGATCTTCCTTGTCTTAGCAACATCATTAGGCGACAAAGGCTGCTGTCCCATTGCAATCTCAGTGGGACTAAGGCCAGTAGCTGAAGATTTAAGTAAATTGTAGCAAAACTGAGCTACATCCAGCAAGTCCACCCAATTTCCTTGGCTAGCAGTCACATAATGCCTCAGGTATTCCTCCACCAAAGAATTCACCCTCTCTGTTTGGCCATCCGTTTGTGGATGATTTGCTGTGGAGAAACTCAACTTCTAACCCAGCAAACCGAAGAGTGTAGTCCAAAACCTCCCAGTGAACCTAGCATAATATATCTCAGTTCTTTATATATCTGAATGGAAACTTATCTTTTATATAATATTACACATTTGCATAATATATATTTCTATATATATTTTATAATTTTATATTATTGATAGTAAATGAAATATATAAATATATATTAAACATATTAATATTTTAAACATATGAAATATTATAGATATTTGTGTGCTATATAAATCTTAATAAATGCTAAATCTTAAAGAATTGAATATTTCATATCCATATCCCTTCACAATCATCACGAATATAAACTTTTTCAAAGTCTTCGTCACTATTAACATCAATGTCGTCATCCACACAGAGAAGACGATCGGCAAACGAGTTATGATTCATCGTAGTGTCTTCGTCGTCATCTTGTTCAACATCAATAAATACATCGTGTTGCGGTGGAGCTAGCACTACAGACCAATGTGGATCAAGTTGATCCTCAATGTAAAAAACTTGCTGCGCTTGTGAAGCCATGATAAATGGATCTAATTTGTGATCTATCTTATTAAAGTTGACACATGTAAAACCTAAATCATCAGTTTTCACATCAATACTGCTATCAATCCAATCACACATGAATACAGTGACGCGAAAACGAACATAATTGACATCCCAAATTTCTCTTACTTTACCATAGTAAGTCATATATGCTAAAATAGGATTATTGTCCTTTACAATTGCATAATGCATACCTTGAGCTACTATCTTGACTCCACTGTTTTGTGTGACACGTTTATTATCTATTTCTACAGTGTTGAAATGAACCCCTTTAATAACATAACATTCGTGCTTCGTTACCACCCATTGAGGACCCTGTGCAATCCATTTCAAAATTTCATCCACATTACAAGTCGGTTGACATCGTTCGGCGTCAACCTATTAAAATCAATAATTGCAAGTAATTAGCAAATCGAGGAGTATTAAATAAATTGTGTCCGATTTTGATTCCATGCACCAAATATGATTCCACACCTTATATCATGTAGCCAATACATAAATATGCGGTTGTGTTCGTCTTGAATCCATTTTGCCATCTTTCTTCTATTTTTTTTATTGGCTTTTAATGCTTCCAAATGAAAACTGCCAATACAAAAAAAAATATTAAAACAATAAATGTATTTATGTGAGTGCATGCAATTAATAATGTTCCAATGACAATAAAATTCGATACCTCCTATATGGCTCCACCTCTGGAGAATTTGAAAAAATTGTCATATGAACTTGCTCCGAAAGTTTTTGATCAATTGGTTTTATCTTTCCACCTTTAATAGGGGCACCGACATCATCATTGTCATTCAGCCTTTGATTGCTTCTTCAGCTATATAACTCTCAGTGATGCAACCTTCTGGACGATTTTTGTTACGAACATAACTCTTCAATATTTTTATATCCTTCTAGAATGGGTACATCCAAATAAAATGCACTGGTCCACACAATCGAACTTCTCTTACAAGGTGCACAGTTAAATGGACAATTACATCGTAAAAAGATGGTGGAAAGAACTTCTCCAACATGCACAGAGTTTTCACAAGATCACTCTGTATTGCATCAAGGGATGCAATCTCGATTGATTTTTTACATATTGAATTAAAGAAAAAATAAAATTTAGCAATTGCAGGTCGCACGTTTTTAGGAAGCACCGGCCGTATTGCAAGAGGCAATAGTTGCTGCATCAATGTGTGATTATCATGAGACTTCATCCCTACTAGTTTTAAGTCCTCCATTCTCACAATATTCTGAAAATTTGATGAATAACCATCATGAACTTTTAGCTCTGCCAAGCAACGGCAAAATTATTTTTTCTCTTGTTTGGATAATGTATAACATGTAGGCGGCAAAAAAGTCTATGCTCCATGTACCGACGGGGCCAATTCAAGCCACAAGCCCATCTCCACTATATCCAGCCGAGCATTTATTCCATCTTTCGTCTTACCTGCAATATTAAGCAATGCACCTACTATGCTTTCACATACATTTTTCTTAATATGCATCACATCCAAATTGTGTCGTATATGGAGATATTTCTAGTAATCTAAGTCAAAAAATATTGATTTTTTTCCAACAATGTTCAACATCATCTCTGTATAAATTTTTACCTCTGTCTGTGTCGTCAAAAGTACAAGTATTAAGCTTTTCCAATATTTTCTCTCCGGTTAATAGTATCGGAGGCTCTCCAAATTCTTGAAACCCATTGAAAGCCTTTTTTTGCTTTCTGTACGGATGATTATGAGGAAGGAATCTTCTATTGCTAACAAAACTCATTTTCCTACCATTGTGCAAGCGATGAGCAAAAGTGTTCACACTGCAAATTGGACACAAATGATATTCCTTAGTTGCATGACCGGCCAAGTTTCCATAAGTTGGAAAATCATTTATCGTCCATAGCAATATTGCTCTTAAAGTGAATTCCTCTCGAAAATAAGCATCAAAAGCTTTAATGCCCTCGTCCCACAACTTTTTCAAGTCTTCATCTGTGAAGTCTGACCAAATACAGTCAACCAATTTCCTAGTTGAAGAATCTGCTGGGTGTTGCATTTTGCCTTTTACAATCTTTTTCTCATTTACATGCCATGGAAATTTCTTAGCGGTTGAAACACTGTGGAACATTCTCCTAAAATGTGGGATCGGTGAAAAATACCATAAAACCTTAGATAGCATTTTTGTAACAGTGTTAATTTTCCATCTGGATGATCCATATTTATGACATAGCATTAGATCCGCATATTGTTTTCTAAACAAAATACAATTTTTAGGGCATGCATGTATCTTCTTGTACTTCATTCCCAACTCATTTAGGGTCTTTTTAACATTATAAATAGATGTTGGCAAAACATTGTTGCGTAGTAGCATCTCAGATAACAACTTCAGTAGTGCATCAAAGCTCTTGTTAGAATGCTCATATCTCCCCTTCAAGATATATAATTTGACAACAACCGATAACTTGGTAAAATTGGTGCATCCTGGGAACAAAGGTTTCTCTGCCTCTTCCAACAGACTTGCAAATTGTTTAGGATTTTTTAAAATATCGATGTCAATATTATCAAAGGCATCACGAGTAATTTCAATGTTGTTGAATGCCACATCTCCTTCGCTATCACTGTTATCTTCATCAAACTCTAAATCTCGATTAACAAACTGTGAAGATGTCTCGCCACCAGACTCATAGGATTCACCGTGCCAAATCCATTGGCTGTAATTACTATCAAATATGTTCCAATAAATGTGACCTTTGATGTCCTTTATAGAATACAATGTCATATTTTCACATTTCATGCAAGGACACCGAACAACATTACAATCACTTGCATTTTTCGCAGCGAACTCCAAAAATTCATCCACACCTTTAGCAAACTATGTGGATCGTCTATCCGAATATATCCATGACTTATCCATTCCACACTATATTAATTGAGTAATTAATGCAGTAATCTTAGTATTTAATCAACATATGAAAGTAACCAAAAAAGAAAATAAATTACAAAATAATAACATTTACGTGCATCAATAATAAGGATAATATAAACGACAATATATTCGATCAAACTTCTAGAAAAATTATGCAATATACTATAAATACTGCTTAATATATATGTGTAAATCAAACTTACTTGCAATGTGTAAATTGGTAGAGTTTGTTTTCAGCTTTGTGTGATGATTCTGCGTATAAAAAAAATGATCCAGAAACTAGAAGTCACTTAAGAACGTAAAATATAAATATAATTTATTGCAAATATAAGGAGGTGGATGGCGAAATTAAATGACGCATTCAATACAAGTTGGTAGACAAATCGTTGACCAATTTGAATTTAAACACTATTAGTGACGATCTTCGTCGCCTTTTCCAAGAGTATTGGCAATGCCAGCGTTGCTAATCTGAATTATTTACCCACTCCCGTCGTTAACTTAGTCTTTAGTAGATGCATTTCAGTGCCTTTTGAGCACTTTAATTCAAATATTTGTGCCCTACAGCTGTCAACAACTAAAAGCTCACAATTTGGTCTTTAAAGACTATTTTTACGCTTCCCAAGGCATTACTATTTGTTATTTTCTCTAAATTTTTTTGCATTTGATGGGAAGAGAGAGAAAGTAGATCTTATGGCCATACCACCTTTGACAAGTCGTATCTCCCTCATCTTGTTGAGTTAGAATGCATTCTTGGTACATTTTGTGCGACATGCTACACGGTGGTACTAATTTAGGCACTAGAAAACGATCATAACCCATCTCAAAATGGTCCCAAAGTGACAGAAAAACCACTCAGGCAGCCACCTCCTCCACCTAGATCCCCATCGATCTCTGGCGAGTGGCACGACACAACGACCACTTCAGCACCAAACCACTCTAGCGACCTTGTTTGTAGATCGCTGAGCTCCATCGACCCTCTGACGCATCTCCAATTTGGCCAGATTTAAAAATGTCTAATTTTAGCGGTGAAAGCGATCTTCTGTGAACAATTATGGTCATTGATGGTGAGGATTCACCAAATTAAGGTCAATTTCTCATTCCTTTAATCTTCAATTGTAATTCGAAATAAAGTTTGTAGAAAATGGACTTGAAACGAAATAATCCAAATTTCAATCTGAAGCCGAAATTGGAGATTGCAATTAGACTACTTCAAAATGAAATTAAGTGAAATTGGGAACTCAACTAGGTTCGAGAGGTCTTGGGAACATAACCCAATGCTCAATTTAGGTTAATTTTGGAGAAATCAAAAGTCTCAAATTTTAGGTATATGGCTAATAAGGGCATTTTCATAATTACCAAAATTGAAAGGTAATTTTAGTAATTAGTGTTTCAATTTTTTAATTAGGGACTCAGAGAACTCTCTTGAGCCTTTGGCTAATTTTTTTGATAATTAAAAGAATTTTCAGTGAATTATTTTAGTCATTCGTGCATAGTTAAGAGCTAGTTCGGAGATCCAACTAGAGTATGCATATGATCAATAAGTATAATTTATTTTTTAAAATATTTTGGGATTATATACTAGACAATTGAATTGCATTTGATTTGCTTCAATTGGATTCTCTTGTGCTTTTAAATTATGCTTATTAAATATATGATATATGTGAATTTAAATGGTTGTTGAATATGAATTATGCCATGTATTTGTGGTTTTAATGAAACTCATATTTATTTCGAATAAATATGAAATCTTTGTGTTAAATGGTTATTTGGCGATTTATGAAAATTTTGGAATTTTTGTAATTTTGTAGAAAATGGTAATTTCAAAGAAAAGTTGTGGCTTTTATGAAATTTAAAAAAATTTGAGGCAATTTTCTGATGGTAAAAAAATTTGAATATTTTCGTGATTTTTTCCAAAATAGAAGATTCTGGAAAATTGTTGAATTTACAGCAATTTTAAAATAAAAGGATTTGAGAAATTGATGAAATCCGATGATGAGTGATCTAGGAGATGATTTTGAAGAGTATCGCACAGTATTGATATATTGATTGAGATACGTTTGTTATTATGCGCTCTATTATGATATTATGCCATCATCTGCTCCGAACATTTATCATGGAAGAGATGATGAAGATCCTGCTATGACGTATTTGGGATGTCGGTCCATTGTGGTGAGTTATACACCCTCCTCTATCTGTGACGCCGTCATGATGTTGAAAGTCACACGGCCAGATACTAAATTGTGGTACCAATTTTGATATATGATTTTAGATTGTTTTTTTTTTTTAAATTACGGGTTGTAGCCCATCTATTTGATTTTACGGGTTGTGGCTTATCGACTTGGCATTTTATGAGAATCTGTTCAACAAAAATGAATTTAAATGTTTTATGGAATTTCATTTATGGTTCTAGTGATTGATCCATGATTTTAAGTGATTGTGTTAAATTACATTTTTGCCCTCTAAATTGTGTTTTAATGATTTAAAGATTTTCGAAAATAAAGCTAAGAGTTCTGTGAAAATATTTTTAAAACGGAAAACTTTTCAAAGATTGGCGTGAGGTTTTGAGTGTAAAATTTGTATCTACTAGACATCTATTTTGTATTTATTTATGAGCACTCATTGAGATATTTGTATATCACATTTTGTATTTTAACCTCGTTTCTTCATATCCTAGTTGCAGGTCCTTGTGGGCTACAGTCGGCATCGCATCCGTACTTGGCTTCCGCTATTGTTTTATTTATCATGTAATAGAATCCTTTACTTTTATTCTATTTACTTCCAGATTATATTATTTATAATTTTTTATTATCTCACTTAGTAGTTCTGACATTTCACTTACTTTCCAAATTAAATTAATAGTTTTGTTTAACTATCTGTATATCGATTCAATGCATGTCTTATTTCACAAATTATATCTTATTTATTGTTTACTTGTATAATAAACTTCTATTGGAAGAAGATTTTGTTGGCTACCCCAAAGATTATGATGGAATTCCTTTTGGGGCGGACTTCTTTGGATAATCTGGAGTGATTTCTGAATCAGCTCCTATCAAGTTGCTGATGTTTTGACCAAATTTTTGTCCAAACAGTTGCTTCATAATTCCACTCGCCATTTGAAAGGAGCCTGATAAAATACAGCTTCATATCCTTAATAATTCCACATTAGCTGACCAGTCATCATGAGATAAGACTCAAACTAAGGCTTATTCATCAGATGCGGGGGTAACTAATATGACTGTTAGTGGAGCTTTATCTCGTGGGTTTAGGAGATATAGGGTTATCTCTATCTGATAAGTTTAATTGTTGTTTTGTTATTCTCATCTTGTTTTACCATGTATGGATGTCATTATACATAGAAACATAACATGGATTAATTGCAAGGAATGTTTTATATAAAGTAAATATAATCAGTGTTCACGTGTTTACTGTTCTATCTGTTCATAAAATTTCAACCGTGGCAGCCATCTATGTTAATTGCCACAAAAAATAATTTAATCAAATTTAAAAAAAAATCAATTTGGATTTCAGACAAATATGATGGAGTGATGTTTTCTTAATTAAAGTTTATTTAAAAAAATTAAAATAAATTTAAATGAGTTTACATTATTTAGAAAATGTCTTTAACCTTATAGAATATTCTTACTGTTTGGACTATATTTTTATATTTTTATTTTTATTTAAAATTAATATTTTAATTTATTAAAATATTATTTTTGAAAAAAAAATAGAAGAATGAATTTGTCCCACATTGTTTGGAAAGGAAAAATGCATTGGATTTGTACTAAGTATAAATTGTGGCTCTAGTCCCACATCGGACGGAAAACAAACATCTTTGGAAGTTTCATCTTTATAAATAGAAGCTTCACCAATAGTTGAGGAGAGCCCTGCTGATGCGGAACCCCAAGCTTAAAGAAACTGTAATCCCAACACACAAGATGATATGGAAAAAACCCTAGGTAAAAACCCGCTCTATAGCACCTCTAGATAACAATCGTATCTAGCAACACTAATTAGAAGGCAAAGAATGAAATTGAAATTCACCACAAAGTAAATACCTTTGATAAGAAGATCAATTCCCAAATGCAACAAGTAGAAGAAGAACGATCCTCACTTGGAACACACAAGTCTTGTTGAAAACAAAAATAGATTCTATTTAATCAATAATCAAAGTTGTTTTAACAAGCTAGTAACCTCCCCTTTATATAGATATTAGGGTTAGGTTAAGAATCAATCTAGACCATAAAATAATTAGGAAAGTAATCCTAAGGCTAAAAACTAACCCTAAATAAAAATAATTCTAAAATAGAAATAATTACAAAACTGCCATTATAATCTGGAAATAGCAATAATTACGAAACTGCCATTATAATCCGAAAATAGCTAAATTATGAAACTGTCATTGTAATCCGAAAATAGCTAAAATTACTTTGTTTCGCCTTTGCAACTCCCAAGCAGCATTACCACCTTCATGCTTAAATCATCATCTTTTGCTCCAATGGTAGAATATGGCACTATGATGCCCGTATCAACTGCATCAACACAACTACAACATAGACAACTTAGTTTATTCTCTTTGGAATTTACTTCGAGTAGTCAAGTGTTCTTAGTTGTTTTTAGTTAAAATTTTTATTTAAAAGTCATTTGATTTGAAAGGCATTTGTAACTTTTTAATTATTTTGTTCTCAATAATTAATACAATTGTTTGAGTAGTTTGATTTAACTGGCGCACATTTTATTTTTCTTTGGATTGTTTTAGATTTGAAGTGGCACACCCGCACACACTTGAGACGTGATTGTTGAGTTTTACAGCAACATATATTTTGGCACGCTCGGTGGGACTGACAAGTTTTCAACTTAGAAGATGGTGCAGACTCGCTCGATGACTCGGGCATCCGACACTCACAGCAGCATTAGCAGCCGAAACGTGTCGGAAGAAGTTGGAACGAAAAGGGAAGCTGGAAGGATTCCAGACACGACAGAAATGTCTACCCAGAATTCGATCCGGGAGCTTTCCCAGAAGTTGGAGACATACCAGGAGACCCAGCAGCAGATGTTGCAGGGAATCATGGACTTGCTGCGCCAACAGGTGCAGACGACTCAAATTGCGTCGAATGATGCAAGGCCGACTAACAGCCAGGAGGAACAACAGGTGCAGGCCTTTCAGGCCGTAACTACTGGCAACTCGCCAAGAACTGAGGCACCGGCCTTTCAGGCCGGGTCCAGTGGACACAATGTAAGAGTTATGCTGGAACGACAAGTTCAGCCTTACATCCCCCCACCGGCTCGGAACAATGTTCAAGCCGGGGGGTAAGCTGATAACCAAGGCTAGACCGTGAGGGATGGTCGAGAAGAACAAGTGACATAACCAAGGCCAGACCGTGAGGCTGTACCCAACGTACATGGAGGGAGAGCAGATGTCCAGCCACACCAGAACCTTCCAGCGCGGAATCAGATTCATGGCAGGGGGCATGCTGAGCATTTTGGACAGAACTTCAGGATTGGACACTATGATGCTCATGCCTACCAAGCGAACATCCACGCCTCGGCAAGGAGGAACGGACCGAACTGGATGAACCATGGCCAAGGCATGGATCAGGAGGCCGTCGAGACCATCATCCAAGAGATGATGGGTCCTGCATTCAGAAGAACTGGACGACCGTCTTATAGGAGGCTGTAACCAGACGCTTTCGACCAGATTGAATTTCCCAGAGGATTCAGGTTTCCTGATTTCACCCTATTTTTTGGCGAGGAAAGACAATCCACCGTGGAGCATATAGGCCGCTTCACTATCCAGTGCGGAGAAGCAGCGACCAATGACTTCCTAAAGCTTCGTTTGTTTGCTAATTCTTTGACAGGTCCAGGTTTCACGTGGTACATCAACCAGCAGCCAAATTCGATCCATAGTTGGCAAGAATTGGAGCAGAAGTTCCACGAACAGTTCTACAGGATTGAGCCGGAGATTTCCATGGCGGACTTATCACGTCTGCAACAGATGAATGGAGAGTCGGTGCAGTTATTTATAACCCGGTTCAAGAAGGCAAGAATCAGATGTCACCTGGACATACCAGAAAGGGAGTTCGTCAAGTTAACACAAGGCGGATTGAGCTACAAGCTTCGGAAGAAGTTTGAGGGGACATAATTCCATGACCTGTTTGAGTTGGTGTCTCGAACCACTCGTTATGAAGGTATTCTGAAGGAAGAGTACCAAAGGAAAAACTCATCCAGAGGGTCATACTACAAGGACCCAAATACTGAAATTCACTTGGTCGATGCTGAGGACCAAGAAAATAAGGATGGAACAATTGAGGTAGATGCGGCAGAGGTAGTAGCTACACATCCATATGTCTGCAAAGCTCTTGCCAGACCAGTGAGGAGCCAGAAAGTTCCACAGCTGGTAATGAACGCAAGAAAGAATCATGCTGAACCAGAGAAGGTTTACTGTTTTGACATCTCAAAAGCTGACCAAATCTTTGACCACCTGCTGGCCGACAAGGTAATTAAATTACCCGATGGCCATATTTTACCTTCATCGAAAAAGATGAAGAAGAAGTCATACTGCAAATGGCATGGCATGTGGTCACACCAGACCATTAATTGCGTAGTCTTCCGAAATACTATCCAAACCTTGATTGAGAAGGGGACACTGAAGTTCGCGGAGAAAGGAAAAGAAATAATGGAGGTGGACAGCAATCCTTTCCCGTCGGCCGAAGCAAACATGGTTTCAGCCAATATTTCAGACTTGACAAAACCCAGAGTTCGGATTGATCTACAACAAACATCATCCGGAGGAATTTGGAAGAGAGACGTCAAGTTTAGAAGGGAGTATTCGGCCGAAAAGGGCAAATCTTCTTCTAAGGTGCTTTGTACACGGTGTAAGCACGTGGTTAAGGATAAGAAAATAAAGCGTCCGGCTAGGAATCAGAGCCGCGACATGACAAAGCCAACACTGTAAAACCACAACCAAAATTCTGTTTTCCGACGTCTGGGACCAAAGTTGCGGGATGGACTGGTGAAGCTGGATTGACACCGGGGGGGGGCAAGTTGAGCCCAATCTTCAAGTCACCTTTTCCAAAAATCATCCGACAAGATTGGTGTCTGATAAGATCGAGAAGCCAAGTTTTTTTAAGCCGCCAATTACAGAGGTAGATCGTTGGTACCGAATTGGACATAAGTTTTATCAATCGCCTACCAAAACTCAAAAGAGGCGAATGCAGCGCCAACATGCCGGGGCAAAGAGATCCGTTGAAGGAACAAAGATTCATGAGAAGTTCGTCGAAAAACGGCCCATAATGATCCAACTGGAAAACAACAAAGAAGATAACTTGTTGAAAGAATTGGAGTCACACCTCTGTGGTACGGAAGGAAGACCTGAAAATCTGAAGAAGTTGGCTACAGCTTAATCTCATAATGTCATCACTTTATCCAGAGCTTCGAGACCAAAAAAGCACCATAGTGTTTGGGTCAGGAAGCAAAACGCTGAGATGATCTCATGCTTGAGAGACTTGGATGAGGATGTAGTGGATGAGAACATGATAGTTTCCTCAACTGACAAAGCTTTAACGGTTAAATTCGGAACAATGGACGAAGTAGCCATCAACATGATTGCAATTTTGCCGCTGACGTTTGAAGCTCATCCCAACCAGGTTAGTGTGATTGAAGGAGATGTTGTCGAAACTGGAGATGGCAGGGCAGAAATTGTAGAAGGGCCCAAGTATTCAAGGAAAAAATCAATTCAATCTGGCTCCCAACAAATAGTGTTTGAAAAGCCGACTGAAGGGATGGCGCAACATTTGAAACCTCTGTACATCAATGCTCATTTCGATGGAGTACCTATTAATAAGGTTTTGGTAGAAAATGGAGCAGCGGTAAATATCTTGCCCGTTTTCATGTTAACCAAGCTATGTAAAAGTGAACATGATCTCGTCCCAACTGATTTGACAGTCAGTAACTTCCAAGGAGGAATCACTAAGGCTAAAGGAGTTTTGCCTATAGAGATTACTGTTGGGGGAAAGTCTACTATGACCGCATTTTTTGTGGTAGAGTCCAAATCCAGCTACAATGCATTACTGGGGCGGGATTGGATTCATGCAAGCTTGTGCGTACTGTCTTCTTTACATCAGACATTATGGTTTTGGAACGGCAAAAAAGTTAAGGAGGTTCAGGCCGATATCCAGCCTTTCTTAGTCAGTGCCAATGCAGTTGAGGCTTGGTACTATGAAGAGGAAGTTGGTCTTGTCCAATTTTTTGGCAACAATAAACATGGTCGTCCTGCAGGGGTTATGGCCTGGAAGGATGTCAGGGTGCCTCATAAGATAGTGAAAGAGGATTGTGATGAGTTGGCACGACCAACAATTGCCCAGATGTCAAAGCTGAACACAAAAAATTCCAATGAATGTACACCATAATGAAGATGGAAAAACGATGGCGGTCCATACCACTATCAGAAAACTTGTGGTGTACATGGTAGAAAAGAAGTTGGAAAATAATTCGGCCATTGATTTGGCCGAATGTATCATGGAGGATGACTCTGGGGTTGAATTGGAATTCATCTTTGATGATATCCAATTGGCACCAAAAAAGATGGATGACTCCACGGTCGAGGTCCAGGATCCATTGCTAGAAGTAAATTTGGGAACTGATGAAGATCCTTGGCCAACTTTTGTAAGTAGTCTTTTGGACTTTGAGATGCAAGCCAGGATCATTGAGCTTTTAAAGGAGTTCAAGGATTGTTTTGCTTGGAATTATCATGAGATGCCTGGTTTAGACAGGAAGTTGGTGGAACATCGTCTACCAATTAAAGAAGGATTTCAGCCATTTAAGCAACCACCAAGGAGAATGTCACCAGAGGTCATGCTAAAGGTAAAAGAGGAAATAGAGAGATTGGTCAAAGCTAGATTTATCCGGACGGCTCGTTATGTAGAATTGTTGGCCAATATAATCCCAGTAACGAAGAAGAATGGGAAGCTCAGAATATGCATTGATTTCCAGAATTTGAATTTAGCTACTCCCAAAGATGAATATCCAATGCCAGTAGCAGATTTATTGGTAGACGGGGCAGCTAAGCATGAGATTCTTTCCTTCATGGATGGACACTCTGGATATAACCAGATTTTTATTGCAGAGGATGATGTTTCCAAGACTGCTTTTAGATGTCCCGGCACAATTGGAACGTTCGAATGGGTCGTTATGCCCTTTGGTTTAAAGAATGCGGGAGCCACTTATCAGAGAGCAATGAATGCAATCTTCCATGACATGATCGGACACCTCCTAGAAGTTTATATTAATGATGTCGTGGTGAAATCGGACGTTTGGCAAGATCACATTGCCGATTTGAGGAAGGCATTTGAGCGGATAAGGAAGCACAAGCTGAAGATGAATCCTCAAAAGTGTGCTTTCGGAGTGTCGGCAGGAAACTTTCTAGGCTTTTTAGTTCATCAGAGAGGCATCGAGGTTGATAAAAATAAAGTTCGGGCGATCGTGGAAGCCAAACCTCCCCAGACTAAGAAAGAATTGCAGAACCTTATCGGGAAGATCAATTTCCTTAGAAGGTTCATTTCAAATTTGTCTGGAAAAATTCAAGCTTTTTTAGCTTTATTGAATTTGAAAGATGAAGATGAATTTAGATGGGAGAGTCATCATCAAGAAGCATTCAACCGCATTAAAGAGTATTTGGCCAGTCCACCTGTTATTATGCCTCCTCGTAAAGGCCAGCCACTCAAACTTTATATCTCAGCTGCAGATAACTCTGTCGGATGTTTGCTAGCTCAGGACAACGAACTTGGGATAGAACAGGCAGTATATTACTTTATTAGAGTCCTCATGTCAAACGAGCTAAAATTTTCTCCAATTGAGAAATTATGTTTAGCATTGTATTTCGCAGCAACAAAGTTACGGCATTATATGTTGCCGACTATGGTAATCATCATCTCCTAGACCGATCTTATCAAATACATGTTGTCAAAGCCTATCATCAGAGGACGAATTGGAAAATGGACAATAGCTTTATCAGAATTTACTTTCAAATATGTGTCTCAAAAGGCGATGAAAGGTCAGGCCCTAGCAGATTTTTGGCCGACCCCCTTTGTTTGAAAGTAGAAGGAGAGAAGGATCCGATCGAGATAACTTTAATTTCTCTTACACCATGGAAGTTAAGTTTTGACGGATCAAGAACTCTTACTTCTGCAAGAGTAGGGATTGTCATAGAGTCTCCAATGGGGAGAAAGACAAAATTTTCTTTCCAGCTCACTTTTGAATGTTCAAATAATCAAGCCGAGTATGAAGCTTTGATTATCGGTCTGGAAATTTTAAAGGAGATGGGGGCATCTACAGTCGAGATAATAGGTGACTCACTTTTGGCTTTGAAGCAGTTGACAGGTGAATATCAATGTCGTAGTTGGGCTTTATCACCATACTACATGGTAGCCGATCAGTTGATCGAAAGTTTTAACGATGTGGTTTTTCGGCATATCCCGAGAGAATTGAATTGGGAGGCAAATGAGATGGCTCAGATTGCTTCAGGAATCCATATTCCAGAGGAGTTGACGGAGAGGATCATCAGCATACAGAAAAGGGATCTTTCATCATTGCAAGAGAGGAATGTGACGGGAGACATCTTTTGCATAGAGATTGATGAAAATGAATGGAGATTTTCCTTGGTTAAATATTTGGAGAACCCAAAAGGGAAAACTCAGTTGAAAGCGGTGAAGTACATTTTATTTGATAAAGAATTGTATAAAAAAGGGCAAAGATGATTTACTTTTGAAGTGCTTGGGCAAGCACGAAGAAATGCTAGTGATGGCTGAAGTGCATGAAGGTATTTGTGGAGCACACCAAGCAGGAACAAAAATGAGGTGGTTGATGAGGAGGCATGGCTATTATTGGCCAACTATCTTGTCTGACTGCATCAAGTATGCCAAAGGGTGCACAGCTTGTCAATGTCACTGCCCATTATAGCACATTCCGGCCGTCCTCTCAATCCCATAATCAAGTCGTGGCCTTTCCGAGGGTGGGCGATGGATTTGATCGGCAAAGTGTACCCTCCTTCTAGCAAACAACACACATTTATCATCGTCGCCACTGATTACTTCACTAAATGGGTTGAGGCACAGCCGATGAAGTCAGTAAGTCAAGTTGATGTGATCAAATTCATCAAGGAAGACATAATCCACAGATTCGGAATACCAGAATCCATCACTGTCGATTGCGGAACGGTATTTACTGGTGAAGCGGTGGAGTCATTTGCCAAAGAATATGGGATAAGATTAACTCATTCTACCCCATATTTTGCCCAAGCTAATGGTCGGGCTGAAGCAACAAATAAAGTTTTAAAGGGGATTCTTGAAAAGATGGTGGTTGACAATCCAAGAGAATGGCATGATTTGTTGTCAGAAACTCTTTGGGCATACATAATGTCAAAAAGGTCAGGAACCGGCACAACACCGTTCGCTTTGACATATGGGCATGATGCAGTTTTGCCAATGGAGGTGATGGTAAAATCTTTGCGCGTTGCTCAGCAAAATAATCTTACCCCGGCTGAGTATACTGAGGCCATGATGCAAGAAATAGAAGAACTTGATGAAGTAAGACTAGCGGCCTTAGATCACCTCCAAATACAGAAGAAAGCCGTGGCACGTGCATACAATAAAAGGGTCCGCTTCAAAAGTTTCGGCGAATGAGACCTAGTGTGGAAAGCAGTATTGCCTATTGGATCAAAAGATCCAAGATATGGAAAATGGTCTCCTAACTGGGAAGGACCTTTCACTATTGCCGGAATAGTGGGAAAAGGTGCATATCAACTCCAAGACGTCGATGGATCAAAACATTTAAATTCGATCAATGGTCGCTTCTTGAAGAAGTACTATCCGACTAGCTGTGAAGCCCAAGAAATACCAGAAGTTGGAGATACTTTGTTTAATCAGAGTTAGATCCATTTGCATTGTAATTTTGTTTGATAAGTCAATAAAGTTGGGCAGGGTATTTTTTACGGCCAGTTACTAAAAATTCATTCAGTTTAATTAGCTGGTCAATCTAGGCCGCTAGTTATTTACTTGTGTTTTTGTCGAGTTGAGGTAGCTCAGACTGAAGTTTGATTGCTAGTTATTTTTTTTTCTTTAACTTGGATTGCGACAGAGTCAAGCTCGAGGCCAAAAGTTCACGGCTAATTTCTAAAAAAGTGATTAAATTCAGCAGTGCAATACTTGAAGTCAAATAAAGTTTATTATTCAAAATAAGACAATGAATACATAAGAATGTCTGAATAAACTATTTATCTCTAAACGCTTCATAAGAGGTTTTCTTCAAATTATCCCATGATGCATTACAGCGCTGAATTATCTCTTCGGCTTATGATTTCTTGCTCCTGGCTACTTTAGTTTCTTCCTTGGTGCGAACAAGCTTCTCTCGGGTGGAATGAGCCTCAGTGGACAATTGTTTGGCACGATCGATTTTTTCTTTCAAGTTAGCTTCTGCAATTGATAGTTTTTCTTTCAACCCTTTGATTTCAATCGCTAGAGCGGTAGCTTCTTTTTTCTCTGCCGAATGGTCAGCATGCATCGAGGCAAAGTCAGTCTGGAGGGTAGAAAGTGAAGTAAAAATGGTCTCGGCCTCCTCGATATCACATCGTGCAGACAAGAAAGAGTCCACGTTTTGATCAAAAGAAGCATGAAATTCAGCGGCACAAGAACAAAGGTTGTCATCTACAAATGAAGTCTTGCCGAGAATCTCAAACGATATGAGTAGTTGGCTTCAGACGTCATCTTCGGTAAGGATATCGAAGTCCGATTCAAAAAAGCTGCTGACATAGTTTAGTGCTTGCTGAACTGTATCTGTCTCAGCGTCATCTGAATCGGCCTCATCGATAGCAGGAATTGCTACAGTCGGAGTAGGTGGGATTGGTCCAAGCAATTCTTCGACGTCAAGAAAAGTATCATCTCCAAGATCAAACTCGTCCAGAAAGGTTATATCATCCTATTTTATATATATGATAAACATAAGTTATCATCAACTAAATAGCTTAGAGTGTCAGGTTTTAAAAAGTGCCTTGGAACTGTTCTTTGGAGGATCCTCTATGACGGAAGGCGAGGCTGAAAGAGATGTGTTACGCACCAAAATCATCTGAGAAGGTGTGATCAAATGAGAAGATGAGTTATTGCCCAAAGTATGACTGACCTGTCAGAAACCAAAAGAAGTTCATTAAAACAAGTTGGCATGCACAACTAGGAGAATAAACTGAAGATAGAGTACTTCTTTTGTAACAACATCAGGGCATATATCTTTTGCCGAAGACAAGTCACCACAAGGAGGCAATACAATGGCCCTTTGGTCCTCAAAGGTGTGATATGGATTTTCTTGGTTTGAACTGATAGGTATATCACATCTTTTCCTTTTCTTAGAAGGAGTCTCAGGCGATATAGGTGATTCTGCAGAAGAGACTGTTGGAATGTTAACCTAAACAAGTTAAGCAGAGCAGAAAACTAGTTTGAAATAAAGGACTTACCATTATTTGGGGTCTGGCTAGGAGAAAGAGGTAATCACGGATCAGCTGGAAGCAAAGAACAACCGTCAGAAGCTTTAGTAGTAGGATCGTGTCTGGAGAAAACACGTGTAGCTACATCTTTGGCAGGGCACCGAAACATGGAGTGGGTATATTTTCCCACAAATCGTCAAAGTTTCGAGTTACATTGGGATTGCACATGAAAGGAATGTACTTGAAAGCATAACTCGATCGTTTGAATGCAACATTGCCTTTTTCATACTCATCTATGGTAGAGAAGGATGGCCGATGAATGGAGCATTGATTGAATGAATACACCCATGGCACAGGGACAGCTTGACAAAGACCAAATTGCCGAGCAACAAGGTTCGCGCAGTAGACTTCTGCACCACATTGATTGGATTTAAACCTTCGGCCAAAAGGAAGATCTCGGTTGAGTAATATGCTAGACCAAATTAATTTTAATGACTTCATCCGTGGAAGGTTGCTTTCTACGCCTGAATCAGGTTTAAGTGCTGAGTCCAGCCAGGCAAGAAGGAATGAATATTTGGTTGGCTCAGTAAATGCTTCTGGGGCCCTATGACAGGTGGAGTAAAAGAAGTCAAAGCAAGTCGTGGCGGAATGACCCAACAAGCCCATATGTAGAATTTGCTGTCCTATAAGAGTATTGGGCCAGCTAGTTGTGAGAGAAGGCCTCTTTTCTGGGAAATAAGCATGGAGCCAAAGTTGCAGTATCCAAAGGGGACCAGAATGGTGAGTATCCATATTTGACTTGACAACATTGTTTATTCCACGGAATAGATGGCCGAGAACGAGTGGTCCAAATGCGTATGGTGAGCCAGATGCAAGAGCCTCTGCTATGTGGATATATCCTTTCGTTACCTGCACTGAAGCTACACAAAAGATGTACCTACATAGCCACATAAGGAGGAATGCGAGATGTTCTTTTTCTGAGGGTGGATTATCTTTTCCACAGAGTGTTTTCAAAAAATAACAGTAAGATGATTCCTGATTTGGGAATTTAGCTTTTTCATAGCGTGGTAGTCCACTTTGAGTCGAGGGAGTAACTGAAAGGAGTTCGCCATGAGGTCTGATGCCTAGGAGAGTTGCCAGATCCAACAAGGTGGGTGTCATCATGTCGAACCGGAAACTGAAAATGTTGGTGACTGAAGACCAAAAGCATAATGCAGCAGCTACAAGACCCTTGTCGCATGGAATGTTGAGACATGACAGACGTATCACAGCATAAATTCCAGATTTTTGCCAGACGTCGCCGTAATGAGGATCCAAGCGATCAACCCATGAGATCCAATCTGAAGGCGTGACAGGCCATGATTTGACAGGCTTGGGGTCTTTCCACTTAGTCCAGTCCAAGGTTTTCGAAGAGAACGGCAAAGTTTTGTCTGGTCGGGATTGAAATATAGAATCAACTTCTCGAGGCATTTTGTCTTTGAATCGTGGTCCAAGGCTACATTCTTTAAAAAGTAAATACCTTTCGATCAAAAGTCTATCATCCACGGTATCCTGGGAACGTCTAATGGCGTGTTCGAGTTGTTCCACGTACGGAAGTTTGCTTTTGTCAGCAGCCTGCAAATAAAGTCATTCCATGATTCATGTATCAATAATGAAGTTTGATTAAGTGCATTAGTAGGTAAAGTCTTTCCTACACAAGTTTGGGACGGTGCATCAGGAGCATCTTTGTCTTGATTTTTTTGGCCTGGATAGGGTTTGGTCCGCATGTTTGCAATTTTGAAGCCGAATATCTGCAAATATAAAAATTCAGTTGAGTAAAAATATATACATATATACTTGTTTTTTTTTTGTATTGGTTTTGTATGTGTGGGAGACAAATATAATTGCATGCGGGGGCATTTTCCAAGTCGATATTGCTGCTAAGAGTCAGCTCCACGCGCTCCAGCCCATGCTCCACGTGCCAGCACACCTCCAGCCGCGGTCCAGCATCCTTCGGTCCGCGTATCCAGCCCGCATCCAGTGCATCCAGCCCAGCACACCTCCAGCAGTGTATCCAGCGTCCAGCCCCCGTCAAGCCCGATCAGGGTCCAGTCCATCCAGCCCACCTGCCGAGTTGTCTGCCAGAATCCGCGTTTCCAGAGCTTGAGTCAAACCTGCTTCCAGCGCTCGCGTCAAACCTACGTCCAAGTCCAGTAGCAAGCCCGCGTGCGATTTCCAATCAGCCCACGCCCAAGATCTGTCTCAAGCTAGCCCAGCCGTGTATTCAAGCCCATGCGCGTCCAGCGTATCCAGGCCCATCCCTGCAAGTCGTCTTCTCCCCGTGCTCAAACCAGTCCCATGCATATTGTTCATGCTTATGGCAGTTTTTTGGTCTCCGCCCCAGCTCAGTCACCGGCATTTGTCTCCGACGCCAAGGCCGAATCTGTATTCTCCAACGCCGTCAACCAAGTAGGCAGATCGTCCAAGCCATTCCAGTCCGCCACGAAGACTAATCGCGCCGCCGTTCGTCGACTGCCGTCTGCGATTCTAGAAGCGCCGGAACCTCATTGGTAACACGATATGTGTCTGGAAAACATTGGATGAGCTTTTTCTGCTTCGTTTTTATGGATCCAAGATTGATTCCTCATGGGAATCTCCTTTGCCGATTATACGTAAAAAAAAAAAGAAACAAAAAAAAAGTGTGGCAACAAAGGCATAAAGGAATCTTGATTTGCTTACTTGTAGGTGAAAGAGATGAAAGATCCACAGATGCACTCGAAACTTGAAGTTTTTTGCAGTAACAAAAAAACCAGAACACAAACAGCTGCATATAAAATAGATAAATATATATATATGTAGATATATATATGCATGAGTATTAAAATATATATATATATATCATATACATATGAGTATGATTTTGCTCACTTACCAAGGAAGGTAGCAGCAAAGTTTGAATTTTTCTGAGACCTGCAATGAAGGAAATAAAATTTTGGTTTGATAAAAAGTTACAGCAGATTGTAAAAACTGAGAAATAAGAGAAGAAACCGTAGAGTCTGCAAGGAAGAGTTTCTAAGCAAGCATAACAGTAGTTCGTACAGAATGAGTTGGAGCTGGTGCAGCAAACGGTTACAAATCAAACTGAAACATATGGCAGGGAAACATATACTGATAAAAAGAATCAATGGAGATTTTTCAGTTCACTTACCAGTAGATTTGTGCAGCACGTTGGGAGCAAGTTTGGAATCTGGTTTGGCGGCGTGGAGAGCACTGAAATAAAAGAAAACAGTCAAAGATTTTGGAGATAAAAAGTTATGGCATAATTGTTTGAGAAACAAATGACATACAATGGAAATTGCAAACCAAAAGGGTGGAGTTGCCGGCTAGGTTGAGGGATTATACCTATATGTTATATATGTATATATTTATGGTATAAACTTAAATTGTGCAATTTGAAAAAAAAAATTGCATGTAAAGCAAATATTGAATGGCCGTGATATGAGGCATGAATGTTTTTGGTTTGATTGGCTTTTGATTTGACTTGCCAAAGTGAGATAGTGTGATATTGATTGGAATAGGAAAGAATTGAGACCAAATAGTATATTCTGAAAATTATTTGGAATTAATGGGATCACGTCTGCAGGAAGATATCTTTGGGCAATTAAGAATTTCAGACAAGGAAAAGAAGATTTTGACATGTAAGAAAAATTGAGAGAAGATTATGGTACAAGATGGTAATTTGGAAATTATGGGTTGACGTAAAAGAGATTTTCTGGCTTATTTTTGGTAAGTATGGAGCAAACTTAGCCATAATTGCCTTGCTTTGAAACTTTTGCCTTGAATTGGTTTGTTAATCTTAATTAAGGAAATTAAAGATTTAACTCATGTGACCATCTTCTGTTCGATGGAGTCAAGCTTGTCTATGGTAATTTGTTGTGGTATTAAGGCCAATATATATTACTTTGTAATTTTATTTTTATAACAAAATTACAAAGCAAGGGGGCAATGTTTGGACGATATTTTTATTTTTTTATTTTTATTTAAAATTAATATTTTAATTTATTAAAATATTATTTTTGAAAAAAAAACTAGAAGAATGAATTTGTCCCACATTGTTTGGAAAGGAAAAATGCATTGGATTTGTACTAAGTATAAATTGTGGCTCTAGTCCCACATCGAAAGGAAAACAAACATCTTTGGAAGTTTCATCTTTATAAATAGAAGCTTCACCAATCGTTGAGGAGAGCTCTGCATCAACACAACTACAACATAGACAACTTAGTTTATTCTCTTTAGAATTTACTTCGAGTAGTCAAGTGTTCTTAGTTGTTTTTAGTTAAAAATTTTATTTAAAAGTCCTTTGATCTGAAAGGCATTTGTAACCTTTTAATTATTTTGTTCTCAATAATTAATACAATTGTTTGAGTAGTTTGATTTAACTGGTGCACATTTTATTTTTCTTTGGATTGTTTTAGATTCGAAGTGGCACGCCCACGCACACTTGAGACGTGATTGTTGAGTTTTACACCAACACTTACAATAAAATCATTATATATATAGATAAATGAATTTCACATCTTAACATAACTATTATCAATATATTTAATAATTAAAATATTTTATTTTATTTTTTAATACTAAAATTCTAATAAGTAAAAATTATCTCTTTAAAGATAACAACTTAAAATGCCACATAACATGTAAGCTTTATTGGTAATCCATCATCAATGGATAAAAATTAAAATTATTGTATCACATTATCATCTTATACAATAATATGGGCTAGATAGCCTACTAAATCATTTTGTATCTGTTAGAATAAATGTGCTCGAGCGTGCCACTCAAACCTATAACAGTTCAAAGAAAATAAAATATGCTCCAATTGAATCAAACTACTCAAACGATTATTAATTATAGAGAACAATATAATTAAAAGGGTTACAAATGCTTTTAAGATAAAAGGGCTTTTAAATAAATTTTCAACTAAAAATACTAGACTACACAAAGTAAATTCTAACGAGAATTGTTGCAGTTGTGTGTTGATCGATGGATCCCTTTCAATGTTTTATAGCTTCAATTTATAAGTGAAGAAATTCCAAGATGTTTGTTGTGCTTCCGATGTGGACTTTTTCATTTTTAATCTCAAAGCCACTAATTTATACTTGTGAAAGTCCAATACATACTCATTTCCAAACAATGTTGGACAATTTCAATTTGTCCACCTTCAAAAATAATATTTTAACAAGTTAAAATATTAATTTTCAAAACTTTAATATTTGGTCCAAACAGTATCTATATATAGAACATAAATGATGCAAAACCTGCCTAGTGACCATACTATAGCGCTCGATAGTTAAATTTTTATTATTTTTTTCTTTTATTTTTTTTATTTTTCTGCTTTCTTTGGATTTTGTAGTATTTGGAGCTATTGATTTATTTAAAAAACAAAAAAACAAAAATTGCTTAACAAAACAGTACGTTACGAAGTTTTTATTTATTTATTGAAATTTATAGCATTTGGGGATGTTTGATTTAAAAAAGAAGAAGGAAAAAACGAAAAACAAATCAGGAAAAAAAATAAAAATTCACATGTTGGGCACTATATTGTAGGCACCACATATGTTATATATAATTTATGAATATTTATACACACACACACATACACATTTTTGCTATAATAAAAGACATCGCTCACCACTTAGTACGAATGGTTTACTGTAGCCAATGATGAAAATATATGTATCAACGGAAATATCAAAAGTCAAAAATACAAAAATATTGATGGAAATATCGATAGAATATCAATATCGATAAAAATATGAAAGAAATGACAGAAATTTATAGAAAAATATAAAAAAATTTAATGAAACTTCAGGATATGCTTAATTATTAGATATTTTATTAATTTAACTATAAAATTGAAAAAACATTGAGTAAAAATCATATTTATCATAATTAAGAGACTTATAGCACTCGCTGACCAGAATAAAAATATTATTAATTAAGTAATAAATTATTCATTAATCAGAATAATAATACAAGTACATAATTATTTAAATATTAATCAATACCATATAGAATTTTTTGGTGGTTGAAAATTTTCACTCTCATCATCTTCTCATTTTTAGTTGTGTATTGAGAAAAATATTGATCAAAATACACAACTCCTTAATAATTTTATATATAATTGTTAATATGACAACCATATGGATATAATATTTCATGTGATTGTCTTTGCTGATAGTCATGATATGGATATGACGTTGATTGGTTCTATTTATAACCGCTAACTTCTCATAGTTGAGTTGGAGAATGTATCCATGAGTTATTACTTGATGACATTCCATAACCATCCAATAAATATGGGTTATATTCACCTTCAATCATCATTGATCCAAAATTGTAGAAAATATTCATTATCTTGTTGTAAAAAAAATGATTACAATTTTGAATATAAAAAAATAAAATGCTCACATGAAAGAACCGGCATTCATCATCTATTTAGTCTTCAATCAAACAAAAACAATGATGGAAATGAAAGCCATCATGAAATAATTGAAAGAAAAAAAATGATTATAATATATAATTATTGTAATTTTACAGGATAAATTATATCTTATATGATTATGTGAGATGATTTTTAAACTTTTAATCAAATAATTTTTTTAACTTGTTGAAAATTTGTGCCAAAATAATCTTATTCTTTCTTTAAATTATAACTATTTTTTATTTTAAAATTATAATCATTATTTTACATTTTTTTCAAATTGTTTCAATTTTGCTTTCAAATTTCAATTCACCCAATTATACGACATTAGTTAAAATATGCCATCAATAAATAATTATAATTTAAAAAAATGCTCAAATATTTTATAAAAATATATCATATTTTTAAAATTTAACAATCTAAATTTTCAAAATTTTGACCAAATTATGAAGAAATTACCATGGAATATCACAGAAATATCGTGAAAATTTTAAAATTTTTGAAAGAAATTATGAAAATTTCACTTATTTTTTTTAGAACATAAAAATAATTTCTCTATCACCAAAATACCGAAATTTTAACAAATTTTTTGATGTTTTCATCTGTAGCCGTCATATGTTTTACAAAATCATATAAATCATACAGCTACAGTAAATTATCGTTGACTAAATAGTAGACAAAATCACACACTTTAAATTGTATGTACACGTATACATACATATATATATATATGTGTGTGTGTATAGTTGGGAGGAAAATAATCTTGTGGTGTGAGTTGATTAATGCAAATGCAATTGAGCTGAATCCTTACAAAATCATTAAGACAAAATTGACATAGTGGGGATCGTGAAATGGGGAGGGCAAACTCCTTCGGGTAGCTGGAGATCATGAATATTGCTTTTAAATGGATACATGGGCAATGGGCACATTAATTGCTTCAACATCGACATTTTCTTCTAGAGAGAAGGTTGAATTTTCAATGTAACTAGGAAAGAAAAATTGATGCCGACCCTTAATCCAATAGAAATTACTTGGGTTTCTTTCATTGATAATAAATTTTGCCACTGACTTGGATGACTACTCTACCCTTTCAAAGGCCCAGCCTTTCTTTATTATTATTATTATTAGTTTTTTTTTTTTTTTGGGCTTTTGAGACCTTAATTTATTATTATGACAAATCAATCTTTTGGCAGTACAGGAGTGTTTCAGTTCAAATACTCATGAAATGGAATGTCGGTTTTTTTTTTTTTTTTTAAGAATATATGTAGAATATTTTATGGTGTTTTTTTTTTTTTTGAAAAATTAAATTAGCATGGTTTTTTAAAAAATGAGATAATTTTTATTTTCAAATATTTTTAGAAATAAATAAAGAAATTTAATTATTTTTAATACATATTGTGTGTGCATGCTAATAATGAGAATGCAGATCAGGAAGAAAGGGGCATGATTGACTATTTTAAAGAATTATGATTTTGAGACTATTTCTGTTATATATAAGTTGAATAATTTTAAGGAATTATAGATTTAGAAAAATATTCTTTGGAAGTTGTCTCTTATATTTATAATAGACAATAATTTTTTTTTTGTGGTAATTATAATAGACAATATGGTAACACAACAAGTTTGCATATTTCAATTGATAATTTAAAACTAAAAACTTAATTGAGAATGTGGCAATGACTATTGATAAATTTTTTAAGTTTTAGATTCAAAAACCACTAAAAATAAGGGTACAAAACCTCAGATAAAACTGACTTTTTAAACTTTTAAAACGACGAATCCATATTGTTGTCCAATCCGGCGTCATACAAAGTCTCCAACATAAATGATGGATCATAATCGATATTTTTACATGACAAAACTGTAATATTTTATAAATTTTTGATGACGTTGAATGTCATGTAGATGTTACGTGGCACAAGTATAAATGACTGTTCCTCCTCCGAATCGTCGATTAAAGTGTAGTCACATGACACTCATTGCCACATGGATTTTAACTATATACTACGTTCTGTGTACCCAAACGTTGATTTTAAATTTGATTTTATCTTTTTGCAAATTGGATTTTTTTATATTTAATTGTAATTAAAATTTAATAAAATTTATTCAAAAATATATTTTTAATTAAAATAATAATCGCTATGATAAAAAATTACATAAACAACAATTGTTATTTCAATTAAGCTATATATAAACAACAATAGTAATTAAAGTAGAAATTGTAATAAAATAGTATACATTACTAATTAAACCAAAAAGTATACACTTACTAATTTAGCTAGTCATATCATGTCACAATGTTGAAAGATTAGAAATGCCTTCAAAGAAATATAGAGCTCATTCCTCTCTAAACTAATCCACAAAATTTTGTACCTAAATAAAATAATTTTTACACTGTATAAACAAACTAAACAAAAATTAAAGCATTAGAAAATATATATTTTAAACATATAATTATATTTAAATTTAAAAGGATAATTAAAGTATACTAATAGTAAAATTTATCTAATACTGTAGTGCAGATGAATTGATGCTTATTATTTCTTTTATCATCAATTAATAGACGACAAAACCATATATACGACAACAATTACTATCACTAAAACAATTAGCGTCATATTCAAAAAATTTCAAAACCCACAAAACCATCACCAAAACAACAACCACACCAACATATATTCAACATTATTGACATCCATTCACCTGTTAAATTTGTTCACAAGTTAAAAACCCATTCACAGGTTTGCCTTAAAAAATTTGCCCAATATATATTCAACATTATTCAACAAAAACCCCATTAGAACTACATCCCAATCTAGAGTTACACATGGAATTTTTGTGTGATTCTACTTGCTAATGATTAATGACTCATCAAGGTTTAATTCGGTAAGGTTTCATTGCAATTGGATAAGCTAATCAGTACCAATTTGATTTTGAAGATGAACATTTTTAGCAGTTGTGACATACTTACACTCTTGTGGAGAAATTGATATTTGAATGCCTTCCCATTGTCTAATTTGTGCGATCAATATATTCTTGGAAAGCTAAAACATAGATTTAACATTTGCAATTGGAATCAGTGAATTCAAAGTTCATTTGGTTATCCAAAATGTACTTGAATATGCCTGACAAGCATAGAAGATATAAAAGAGAAGTGTCTTTGACAACTAAGATGCCACCTATGCATGGATGATTGGGATCGCTACATCATCACTCTCCAACTAGGTGTGTCATTATTGCCACATCACATGCCACTTGGAAAGTCCAAATTATTCCAATAATATTAATTAGAGTATAAATTGGAGAAGGAATTAAAATTGAAAGGAGATTGAAATACTAAGTAGATATGGATTACTTTCCTAATCTAATTGGGAGTGTAACATTAGTTTGACAGCATCAATTACATTCATAACCCCATATGACCAGCCAAGAGAGGAATAATAGGGAGATATTGTGATTTATCCTTATTTTATTTATTTAATCTTCTATTGTCTTGAGAAATTAGAAGTGGAGTAAGGTTATAAATCTAGCTTTTCTCCTTACTCTACAAGCATTCTTTTCTTATAAAAATCCTACACCTTAGAGCCTTTAAAAATATCTTTTTTCCATTCCACACTAAACATTATTCTACATTCTATTCCATACAATTCTAGACACAATTCTCAAGAGTTTAGGGAGGCAATTTTTTGGCTACATCAAGAGAAGGAATGAGGGAGAATTCAGCCAAGCATTGGGAGCATTTAACTTTTCTTTGGAGACATATTTTGAAGAACATTGAAGGAACAATAAGAAGGAGTTTCAGCCAGCCACAACAATCTAGATTTGATCTGTCTTTTCTTCTTATTTTTGACATTCATAATATGTTTTGTTTTGATTTATTGATGGATATTTCTAAGAACACGAGTAGCATAGTTTTTATAAGGATTTTGATGTAGCCTTATTATGATTATTTAGTTTTTAATGCATGATTAATTAGTTTATGATTCATGATTATTATTTCATTGTAGATTTTAATACTTTCATGAAAAGGTGAATAGATCCAGTATTATATTGGCATATGAATAATGAATATAATATGGAAGGGCAATGAAATAAATGGGAATAGGAATGTTGTATGCCTTAGTGATAACCTTGATAAGAGCTTATTGGGTTTGCATGTTTTACGGCTTAAATTTCGATGCTTAGATTAGAAATAATTAAATAACTTGTTATTGTTAAACTAGAATGCATTTAGGAATTAACTTCTTGTTACTTTTGATTAAGGGAAGGTTAACCTAATAAATTTATCATGCTTAGAAACTAAATATGATTAATAGTGGTGAAATCATAATACTTGTTGTATCAATAATTTGAAACCTTTGATTAATTTACTTTGTTTTCTTTAATTTATTTTGTTAATTGCCTTTTAATTAAATTTGCTTTGCATCACAAAACCAACCAATCAAATAATCACCCTTTTAATTTTCTTAATATTAATTTAGAATAAAATTTACTTTCAAACATTAGAGACGTTATTCCTCGTGGGATCGATATTCTTTTTTTTAAAAAAAACCACTTTATTAATTATTGATTCATGCACTTGCGAGTAATCTAATATTCACCACAACACACCACATAAACATCAGTTCTTTGGCTAAACCGATATTTATAACCATCCAATAGAAACGTCAATTTCTTTTTGAACTGACGTATATGGTGATGCTTTTGCCACGTGTCAACCACATAAATTGGACAATTCTTAGCTGGAACAGACGTTTTTGTGCACTCGATCTGTCATTTTAATTTTTTATAAACATCTGTCTATCATTTTTATACCTTTCAAATTTACTACCCATCCTTTTAGAAGATAAACTTGATGCTCTTGAAACACCAAAGTTTATATGCAATTCAGGGATGTCATTTATGACCCCTTTTTGTTGTAGTGAAAATTTGGCATTAAAATTTTTCTTTTCCAATTTATCAACCAAAAAAAAAAAAATAGGGATATGATAACTTTTAGCATTTGCATCGCCATCTTATCTCTTACTATAATTCACAAGATAGTTTGAAAGATAATTTCCAAATAATAAAATCTATATGATAGGGTAACATTAGAGCATCTTTAATTGTTCTATAGATTGCTATAATTTTGTTGTCACATCAAAAATTTAAGAATAAAAATTAAAACTCTCCAATGGTTTCTACCTATCAACTCTGTTAAGCTGATATGAAAAAAAATATATATACACTGTCAAGAAGGTTGTTTATTTTCACAGGGTCTGTTAGACAATATCACTTAGCAAAACCATCATTCTCAAGTTTTTAATCTCTTTAAACAAAAAAAAAATTCGATAAATATATATTATTATCAATTATTTATTGCTTTTTAGGAAAAATAAATTACACATCATCGATTAATAAAGCAATCCACATAACTATTGGAGATTTATTTTTGACTTGACTGTTTATTAAGTAGACATTATACCACATGAATATAATGGCCTTTCGAACAATATACCTCTTAGACTCCAATCCACATATATGCTCTTGGAGTCATCATTGTTATATATTTCTCATTATAATATAGAAGATAGTTTGGTGTTAAATGAGGTTGGATAAGTTGGTTAGCCACTCACACCTATTCCAAGGAGGTCATGTGTTCAAGACACCAGGTGGAAAATTGAGAATGTTTTTTTGTATTTCTTTCCTCTTGAAATTAATAAATTTGAAGATAGTTTGGAAGATAGTTTCCAAGGAAAAAACTCAAATATATGTACATATAACCAATGAATTAACTATTGATTTGACAATTGATAGGGTAACATTGGAGTTAACCAATGAATTAACTGTTGATTTGGCTTACTATATATCTTTGATGTAGAGAAGAAGTTTGAACAAGGTGTAGAAAGAACAATTTGGGGGATAGAAGAGAAAAGAAAAAAAAATATACATGAAAAATAAGTGAAGGAAAAAAAAAGTTTTGTGAAGTTTGAAGGAAGGGAAGAAGAAAAGTGAATTTGTGAGTAGAAAATAAAAGATCTATAAGCATATTATTCATAAGTTTTCTTTCTTTTTTTATTTTCCTATCATTTTCTTTCTTCCAACCCATTACCATTTAGCATTCGCATTACAAGCCTTAATGATTCAAGGTAATGCATTGATCTACATTAGTGGAGAGCAATTAATTTTGTTAAGCATATGGTGACTCATATTCTTATTTACAATTCCTATTTAATGTAAATTTATTCAATTGCATGATAATTAGTGTAATATTTGATTCCACACACACACACACTTTGAAAGTAATGATTATGTTTAATAGAAGACAGGGTATTGAGTTGCATGATTACTTGGAAAATACTTTTGAATTGATATGATTATGCAATGTTTGAGGCACCCCATCACGGTATTTGGGTATGTTTTATAGGAAATGTTTTTTTCTAGTTCTTTCTTTCTTTGCTAGAGACTAGAAAAGTTCAATTTAGGCACCCCATATTTTATGTTTCATTTCCCTAGTTTTGAGTTAATTATTATTGAAAAATACTAATTTGCTGTATTTTTCTATTTTTAGAGAAAGAAGAACAAATGCTAAAATTTGTTGTATTTTCTGTGCAATCTTTACTGAATAAATCATATATGGAGTTATACATGGAATTTCTATTCGATTCTAGTTTCTATTAATTTATGACTCATCAAAGTTAAAATACATAAAGTGTCATTGCAATTAGATTAGCCAATCAATCCCAGTTTGATTTTGCAAGTGAACATTTTTAACAGTTGCCACAGACTTACACTCCTAAAAGGAATCGAGCAAAAGAATTTTTTTCTTCTTAATTGATTTCATATTATTTTTAACTTTTTTAATGTTAAAAGGGTGACAATTTTTCCACTTGCATGTATGTTTGAGGTGACATGCATGCATGTTCGAGCCTCAACAAAAGTTAACTCCAATATATGTCTGATGTTGGAATGTGTGAGGCTGAAATGTCTAAGGATGAGCATTTTGTCCAAGAGTAATATATTTTGTGTCTAAGTCACTATGCCAAGCCTAAGAAGTCCTTCTCTCATAATGATCGAGACTAGCTCTCAGAATTTTCGAGATATACTCACAAAATCTCTAAGTCTTCTCATTCAAAGTCTTACAGTCGACTCATCCATGTTCGAGACTGAGAAATATTTACAAATAGAAAAGTGTGACTTAGTACAATATGTACTCTCACAAACACTTTTCTCATTTAGTTAGACCATGGGTTGCAACTGTGAACAACTCAAAGTGGCAAACATCAACATCTAGAGGCTCCATGTGTTGCCCAACGAAGTCTCAAAAGCTGATTGCAAAATGAGTCATTTTTAGATAGATAGATTGATCTTATCCATAGGATATCTCATATATATTTTGCTAAATTTTAATATAAAAGAAATGAAATGTTGAGACTTTACAACAGTAAAAGGCTTCAGATTATCTCTCATCATTTTCTCTTCATCTTCTTCATCAAGCAAAAAACAAAGCAAAGCAATAGAAAATTAGAGATCTACTAACCTTTCTTTTTGAGAATATCTCAGTCAAACACCAAAAACCCAACAAATTTGTAAGAGTAAAGATCTAGTAAGTTATGTGTGTGAGGTCTCTTTCTTGACCTCTTTTAAGCATCATTGTTTCTAGTATCATCTGCAAGTTTCAACACAAGACTGAACCAAAATATTAAGTGAAAACCTAGATAATCCCTCATCTGAAAATCCATTTTTCAAATGGTCTCTTTAAGCTATTCAGCTGCAACACCACCTATCCTTGGTGAAGAAAGCTATGTTATCTGTAGTATATAAATGAAGGCATATTTCAAGGCATTTGGCCTTTGGGATGTGAAAAATTCTAGAAGAGATCCAGAGCCAATGAGAGAAAATCCCATTATTGCTAAGATCAAGCTTCGTTAGGAAGCAGTATCAGTATCCAAACATTTCAAAGACCTCAATGCTTTGCATAAATTTGTGAGTGTACCATATTTGCAAGAATCATGATTTGTGAACAACCAAGGACGATTAAGCTTCTTCTTAAAGCTTAAGGATGAGATAGATGTAGATCCTTAATTTAAAAACAGAGTTTGAGACTATGAAAATTAGCAAGTTGAGTATGTGATAGAATTCATGGATCGGCTACTCAAGGTGGTGAACCAAATCTGAGTCTTAGGTGTAGAGCTGAATGACCAAAGCATCATGGAGAAGGTTCTGGTGAGTTTGCCAGAAAAGTTTGAGTCCAAGATATCAACTCTAGAGTAGTCTCAGAACTTGAGTGAGATTAGTCTCTCAAAGTTGATCAATGTCCTCCGAGCTATTGAGCAAAGAAAACAAATAAAGAAAGAAGAGTCTTTAAAGAATGATTTTAGCTTTAGATAAAGAAGCAGACAACAAGTTCAATAAAGACTGATCAATGCCATTCAAGCTACTGAGCAGAGAAAACAAATAAAGAAGGAAGAGTCTTTAAAGAATGTTTTTTGCTCTAGACAAAGAAGCAGAAAACAAGTTCAATAACAAAGATGTCTAAGACAAAATATTCTGAGGCCTGTGACAAATATGCCAAGAAGAGAATTAAACAAGGCAGAACAGAGAGGAAACTTCCCACCGTCTCCTCATTGCAAAAAGCTTGGACATGTTCTAGCAAGTTGTCACTAGAGACTCGTTGAGCTATGTACAAAATTTCATCAAAGAGTTCATGTGGAATGTGTATGTAGACAAATATCTAAGCCAAGACAAAATGGTTCAGGATAAAAAATTTCCTAGACTATAGGGTCCAAGACAACAAGCTAACATTGTCAATGAAGAAGGGGATGACAATGAGGCCGAGAATCTATTTTTTGCCACCTACCTTGGCCCATCCGAGGAGAAGCTTGGCTGGATGGTAGTTATTGGTTAGTCTAACCACATGTCTTGCTAGTGAAAGATGGTTCAAGAACTTGGATAAAAAATTTCAAACAAAGGTAAATATAAAAAAAATGAAAGCTACATATGTAACGCCACACACTCTCTCCAACCAATATTGTCTCCAATTTAGCCACCGCACTTCAAAGGGTATGGAGTTTTTGGTCAGACTTCCCAGGAGGTCACTGACAGGACCTGACCCACCTGGATCCTGACTGCATGACTTAATATTTCCATTAAGCCAATAAGCAGTTTTTTATTCCTACCAAGACATTAATAAATAAAATTCAATAAACGGAGAACTCTCTACTGCCATAAATTTTATTAAAAATTTCGGCAGCATCTCGTCTGTTTTAGCAACATCCCCAAATACAAACAGTTGCAATTCCTGCAAGGAAAACATTCCTATACAAATCCCAACTACCAGCATATATATCCCAGTCAAACCAATACAATAATTATATAATTCGTAGCTGGACTCAGTATGAAGACTGAGCTGCCTACATACCCTTTTTGCTAGGGATCAAGCTACCTGTAGTTTTTTAAGCATATTATCACCAAATATGCCACTGTCAATCACCTCAGTAAATTGATTTCACCTTTCTCACTTATCATTTAACCACTTTTAAATCTCATTAAAGCCTTTCAAACAAATTAACAAAAATTATATCCATAGCTTGGCAGCACAATTCCTCGCCCAAGCAGTTCTCAATCACATAATCATATTAATCATTTATTCCAGAGAAAGATAGCACAACACAAATTGACTGTCACACATACGTATTTAATTCACAGAACAGTTCACAATCATAGTACATTCAATTATATAATATATTCCAAAACCATTATCAATAATCACGAAATTCAATCACACAATCAATCCTATAATTTCAGCATACCAATTCATTCCACAGCAAACACCAAAACATAACTACACACATATCTATATCACCAATCATTCATAATTCCTATTTTAACCGTTATTTACAACACTGCTCAAAACCGGGTAATTCCAATACTTACTTATAATACGCGAATTATATATCAAAACGAAGCTTGAGCAGAGTAGGATACAACCGTGGACTTACCTCGTCCAACCACCGTCGGTGGTGGTCAGAAAATGGCCAAAAAGTGGATGCCGAATACCCTTCATTCATACTGTCCATACGAGCGAGCTTTGAGACGAACAGATGCCGGAATCAGCCTCAGGAGGTCCAAAAGAGGGGGAACGAACCGGCCCAGTGACCGGAAACCGCCGGGATCTGGCGACCGGAGAAGCCACGGTTCCTTCATCTTTTTCAGCGAGTCACGGGGGTTCCACGACCACAGCTAGGAGGGGAATGGTGGAGGGGGACGCGGCCATCTTTTCCGAGTGGTGGATCGACCTCACCTCGCTGGAATTCGGCAAACTCGAAATGGCTGCTGACCGGATTTGACTCAATTCTCGGCGATCGGAGCTGCTCCATGGACTGTCGTCGGCTCGGTTGAAGACAGGAGGTGGCCGGCTTCAATCTCTGGGTAATTTCTGACCTAGGCTGGCCGGAAAATGGTTGTGGGCGGCGAAACAGGGGAGGCGGTCGTGAGGGAGCAGCTGGCGTCGGGGGAGAGGGTGAAGTCCCGCACATTCCAGAGCCTTCTGGAATTTAAAAAGATGAAGGCAGGGGCAAAATAGTAATTTTCACCCTACCACAGCAAATTACCAAAATGCCCTTCACGTTATTTCAGCCATAACTTCTCGGTCTTAACTCGGAATCGAGCGTATTACTAGTCTACAAACTCGTATCGACTAGCTCTACGCAATGGTACCACAGTCAAAACAAAACTAAAACCACAAAAAAAGTCAACTATGGACCCACTTACGGACAAACTTGGTCAAATTTGGGACTTTTTTAATCTTTTTCTGGGACGGGGTGTTACAGTCACCCATTCCAGGAATGCTACCACTGAAGCACGTTTAACTCTAGAGTTCTTTCCAACCCTAAAACCAAACGCTTTACAAAGGCCTTGGTTGTTAAGAGAGTGCTCACTTTACATTTGAACCATTACTGTTTCACACCCTTCTACACCCGGGTGATATGGGATTGGACACCGATCTCTGCCAGTAAGGTAGCCTGCCAGTGCCTCACACCCGCCCACACTTACCCTGGCTTTGCCAGTAAGGTAGCCTGCCAGTGCCCTGCACCCACCCACACTTACCCTGGCTCCAGATCCTGGTCGTCACAACATAGATATAGAAGAAAGAGGAAATGTGGCCAAAGGTAAATAATTATTCATAATGTATCTTTATTTGAGAATCTACTTAGTGTTGAACAATTGCTAGAGAATAACTATACACTTGCTTTTTCAGACAATGCATGCACAATAGTATATTTAAATAAAAATGAAGTATTTGAAGTAGCTATGAGAAACAAGAGCTTTAGGATTGACTTAGACCAAGCTTTGAGTACCAAAGTAGCACAAAATGTTCAAACACTCTAGCTATCATGCCATGAAGAGAACCTATATTTTAGTTAAGGATATGTCTTGGGTTATTAAAGAAGAAAGAATGTGTGATTATGTCGATAAGAGAAACAAACTATACTATGTTTTCCCATAACTAGAGGTATAAAACGAGACAGGTAGCATGAGCACAGCACAAACACGGCACGACAAAAATTGTGTCATATCAAGCACGAAGCACGTAATGACCGTGCTTGGAAGGTCCATGGGCTAAGCACGGCAAGGGCCCATAATAGGTCGAACACAACATGAGCTCATAGCACGAACGATTGATAAAAGCATAAATTATGTTAGTTTACTTTTTATATTTTATTATTTTTGGATTTTTTATAAATTAATCAATATAATATTTTATTTAATTAATATTTATTTAAAATTTAATCTTTTTAACTTCAATTATCATACTTTTATTTTTTTTTGCTTTAAAGTTTTTGAATTAAATAATTATGATTTTGTTTACTTTTCTGTTAATATTAATTTTTAAATAAATAATAAAATATATAGTCAGACTATTATCAAGTATACTTTATAGTTATTATATTCAGGTATAAAATTCAAAGGCTAGGATTAAGCAACAAATAAAAAGATAAGTGATTTAGGTTCCTAAGTACTCTTGATGACTTATTTTGACGGGACCCAATCCATCTAGATCCTACCTGCATGACTTAAAATTTCTATTAAGCCATTAATCAGTCATGTAACTCCACCATAATTTATTAATTAAGGAAATTCGATAAAAAGGAAAAAAATTTCTACTGCCAGAAATTTTATTAAAAAATTTCGGCAGCATTTTGTATGTTTTAGGAACATTCTCCCCAAATACATATAATTACAATTCATGTCAGAAAACACATTCCTATACATAATCCAATCTAGTTGCATCATTTCCACAGAGTAACCACACCTCGGTAATTAACTTTAACATTTAAACAAATACATCATTTATATTTTTCGCAGCTGGACTCAGTATAAAATCTGAGCTGCCTATATACCATTATTAATAGGGATCAAACTACCTGTAGTTCATAAAAATAATTTTGTATTTAACAAATGAGAATGCAATTATAACACTTAAATTTATTTAGGACATAAATCCAGCACATGTATGAGCAATTCAATACATGTGAGGCACGCAAGCTAAAACATATCGTATCTCATTAGATGGCATACCAATTTATTCAATGCTCATGTAGAACCAATATTGGGCCGAGTACTATCCTGGCCTATATAAGGGTTGAGTACTCTTCAAGCCCGAACCCACCTAACCGAGTTTTTCAGGTCCAGACACAGTGTAATCAGTCATGCACAAACTTATTGATAAGCCATCAATCAATCACAATATGTCATCATATAAAAATTTATAAACAATTTCATATATTGCATGATCATCAAAAAAATCAACATTAATAATTCTATCTTCATTAATTTGTCACGTACCAATTATTCCAAACAAAAGGCATACTCAAAGCCATAACCACCTCTCAATATCATCCTCACCATTTTCACCATAATCAATCTCAAAGTCTCATAACCATAATCTCATTGTTCTGTATCATCAAATTCCAACCTATACAAGTCCATCATAAAATCATCAATTAACTTAATAATTATACTAGCTGAATAATTATAAGCACATGCTTTTCTTACCAAAGCTAATTTCATTTACCTAAGTAATACATAACAACAATATCAACATTTTTCCTCCACTTCTATTTCATATGAATCAATAATTCATGAAAGCATCAATAACATTGATCAATCAAAATAAAATGCACAACTAATATTTGATACGTTTTTCATTAATAATATTTTAATCATTTTCAGTTTCATCGAAACTTTTCAAACCATTTAAAAGGGTAATAACCATGTATATAAAATATATCGGTGAAAAGCCACAAGACACATATATAAACTAATCATATAAACCGGGTGTGTAATAACCATATATGAAGGACATTCCAGTGAAAAGCCACAAGACGCATATATGAACTAATCATATATACCGGGCGGGTAAGCTAACCATTAAATCCTCAGTGAAAAGCCACAACATATATGTGAACAAATCATCATATACCGAGCATGTAATAACCTTTTCTATGAAAACTCATTGTCCTTTCATATATTTAAAAACGTATACACAATCTGGCGACATAAACCATCACCCAAATAACAACTTGGCGGCATAAACCATCGCCCTAGTAACATCCCTACTTGGCAGCATACTCATTGCCCAAGTAGTCACCAACCTTGTTAAACCCCCTACTTGGCAGCATTCCCCATCGCCCAAGTAGTACATAGTAACGTACCATCCATATCAGTCATTTGCAAAATCACCAAGTAAAAGAAAAACAAACATATAATATATTCCATAATTGTTCTCAATAAACACAGAGTCCAATTAGAGTCACAATCAATAAATATAAAATCCACAAAGCAATTCACTTTATCCAAAGTACACATCACAAATCCAAGTTACATCCCATCAGCAACCAATCACAATTTCAAGAACAAGATCACTTTCACATAAATCCAAAATCGAATATTTCATAATTACAAGCTCATAAACATGAATACCATGCCAAATATTCAACATTTAGCCATTCACATGCAACATAACTTTAAATGCGCAATTAAGCTATATCATATAGTAATTCTTCCAATAAATTCTTCAACCTCGAGATTATTACGAATAGTGTCCAAAACTTACCCTCTCAAGTTTCTATTCAAATACACAAACCAACATCATTCAATACCTTTCCAAATTTGCATCCAACATTATACTTCTCCAAAGAAGTATAGCTTAAACAAAAAAAAATTATAGTCACCCTCTCAATTCACCAAAACTAACCAAGACATACAATTTCACAAAAGCTTTTGCCACTAAAATCTCAAACCTAATAATGCCACCTAGAAAATCCAATCCAAAATTATATTTCCAGCAGCAAATACAAATGACCACAAGAATAATAAGCACCAAAGATTAGAAAAGCTTAACCCCAAGCATACCAACAGTCACTAATTCATCAACCACCAACACCTACCGATTTACACATTTTAAATCTATATAATAAATTCCAAAATATAATTTCCAGCAGCAAAGTAATCATTCCCAACCATAATACATTAAATAAAACAACCAAAATTTCAATCTTTCATAAACCAAAGTCAAGGTTTCAATCTCCCATAATACCCAACAATGATCTAGTAAAAAATTCACAATTTGACAATAAAAACAATCCAACAGCAACTATATCCAACTAAGAGAGAGAAAGAATCCTAAAGGGAACATAAATCGTGATCTTATATGCACACTCTAACTTAAAATTATTCAAAACATCAATCCATACTTACACTACGCTCTATATACACCGTCAGTATGTATGTATGTATATATAGATACACATACATAAAATCATATTACACTTCTCATGGATAATTCAAATCCATGAGGGATTCAAATCCATAAATCATAATTGCCCTAAATTTACGAAATTCAATATTGAAATTAGCTCTTAACAGTCATTAGCAACTTAATTGCTTCAAGAATTATCATACATGCTAGGCAATGAGATGCTAATTTTCACAAATAACCCAAATCTAGTTCAAAATTAAGTAGATTTCACATACTCAACAATAATATGCAAATTATATATCAAAATGAAGCTTGAGGAATGTAGAATAAAATAATCAACTTAACTGGCCTCATTTCCCCCCCCGTGACTGCTAAAAAATGGCCCGAAAGTTGCGGCCGAACACCAATTCTTCGCACCGCTCAATTGAAAGGGATTTGAGAAAAAAAGATGATGGATCGGATTTAGGGGGTCCAAAATAGGGGGACATGACCAACCCTGCAACCAAAAAATCACCGGAATCCTGCGATTGGAGGAAAAATGAGTATGCCGGTTTTTTTAAGTTTTATGGCGATTCACAGGGTTTTACGACCAGAACTTGGAGTGGGAAGGTAAAGGAAGGCCTGGGCATTCTTTTCTGGGTGGTGGATTAGTTCGTCGTCGACCAATTTAGCCAGATTTCCAACGAGAAGTTTTGGCCACGTAGGTACAATAGAGGCACGGTTCCGGTCGGGGAAGAGGGGAGAGAGGACTAGGGACTTCTTTTTCCAAGTGTGATGTTAGCCCTCCGTCGCCGGAAAACAGAGAAATTTCCATTGGAAGGTCCTGCGGCACAATAACGAGAAAGAGAGAGTGAGTAGCGGGCAGAGGAAGGAAAAAGGGGAGGAGGTCACCGGGGAGAAAAAGGAAGAGGAAATTTGATTAAATGGGACCCGTTTATTAAAAGACCAAAATGCCCCTGAATTTCATTTGGCCACAACTCTTAAACCGTAACTCGGAATCAAATGTACCACTAGTCTAAGAACTCGTATCGACGAGCTCTATGCTATGGCACTAAATTTAAAGCTCAAAATTGACCACACAAAAAGTCAACCCTAGCCTACTCATGTTCAAACTTGATCAAATCTGTAAGTTTTAGCATTTTTGCAAGAAAGGATATTACATATTTATCAACTTATCTTTTATTTATCACTTAATTGTAGCATTTGAATTTCATACCTGAACATAATAAATGTCAGCTTTATTTTTAGTTGTAGTATGTATAAGTTATTTGTTATATATATTTATATAATGTATTAATTTTTATAAATAAATTAAATAAATATGTTTACCAAATATAAATGGGTCGGCACAAACACGAACGTGCCGGCACGAGCACGACACAATGCGATAAATAAATGGGTCGACAAGAACACGACACGAACACTAATGGGCTAACGTTTAGTTAGACAATGCCAGCATAGCATGACCCATTTGACACCTCTACCCAATACTAGCTCATGGAGAGCCAAGGCCATGTTAGAGTTGATTCATTATGATATTTGTGGGCCTATGAGTATACTGCCTTTACATAGAAGAAGATACTTCTTTACTTTCATAGATAAATTATTCATGGATGTGTTGGGTATTATTTTTTACTCACAAATCATAAGTGTCCAAGAGATTTGATTATTTTAGAAAGCTTGTGGAGAATTAGTCTAGATGTACTTTGAAAAGTGTAAGGTCAAACAATGAGAAGAATATACTGGTCAATCATTCCAACAAGTATGCAATGAGAGAGGATTATATATTAGTTTACTATACTGTACACACCGCAATAAGATGGTTTGTTCCAGAAAAAAAATCGTATGATCATTGAGTTGACTCGATACTTTTTTTTAGAGCAAAATGCCAAAAACGTTTTGGATTGAGGCAGTCTATACCTCAACTTACATCTAAAACCACATCTAGTCCAAGACAGTAGAAGACAAGACCCCGTTTGAGCTTTGGCACATATATAAGCCCTCTTTGAATTACTTAAAAGTTTTTGGTAGTGTATGCTACCTTCATGTGCCAGAAGAAAAGAGAAAAGAGATATATTGGACAAAAAAGCTTGGGTTGGTTTCTTGGTCAAATATTGTGAAGTGACTAACGAATTTTGAGTTACAATTTTGAAACTTGAAAAAATCTTGTAAGCCGAAATGTGAAGTTTGATGAGGAAATGAGATAGGACTGGAGTATGGAGACATTACGACTGAGATGACATGAACAATTTCGAAGAAAAAGTCCAAGAAACAATAAAAACAATGATGATGATGCCATAAACAATTGTGATGTCTGAGACATCCATGATGATGATGATGCCCGAGAAATGATCATTGGCGCAGACTTGGATATAGGTGATGGTAAAAAGGAGATCTGACTCCTAAATGAAATATATGAAAAATGTTGTTGCCTTAAGTGATGCAAGATAAGTTGAAAAACCTTTGAGAAAAATGAATGGAGAGATGCAACGAAGTTCGAGATGGACATGATAGAGAAGAATGCCACATTGAGTTTGATGACCAAGCCGAAGAAGAACCATGTTATTAGAGTCAAATAGATTTTTTGAACCAAATACAATCTAGCTGGGTCCATCAACAAACATAAGGCTAAGTTGGTAGTGAAAAGCTATGCTCATCAAGCTATTGTTCACTATAGATAGAAATTTCCCCAGTTGCAAGAATGGAAACCATATGACTTATTCTTAAAATCTTAGCATGCATTGAATGGAAGGTCTTCCAACATGACATAAAGTCAGCCTTTCTAAATGAAGTGCTAAAAGAAAAAATATATGAACAACAACCTAAAAGGTTTTTCAGTCAAGAGTCGTGAAGATAGATAAAGTCTATATGCTTCAAAAGGCTCTGTATACGGACTGAAGCAAGATCTTAAAGCTTGGTATGGAAGGATTGATAGTTATTTGTTGAATCAAAAATTCATAAGGAGTCTAAATGAGTGGACCATATACGTGAAGAGCTGAGGAAGCATGGTGGTGGTCTCTCTCTCTCTCTATAGTCAAAAACCACCTTAATTACAATTTCACAACCAAAACTCATAAATGCTAGAAAATTTAATAGAAATTTTGGCAGAGTATAGACTGTTTTTGAAAGATTTTCCAAATTAATTACAAGTACCTGCAAGTCCAGAAAATAATTCCACAACATTCCAGTTCACCAAACTCGATCATAATTCAATAAATCTCTTAGTAATACATCCATATACATAAATTTCATAATATAATTATAAAAACTTCGATTACAAAATATATCTCTAACATACCACAGTTTACTACACAACTAATACATAATCTTATAAAATCTAAGTACGCTTAGTAGTAACAGTAGTACAGCTAAAAATCTAAGAACTACCTGAAATATTTTTAGAAGTTTTTGGAGGGGTGAGTAATTTGCATACTCAGTGAGTAGAAACTAAAGTAAGAAAATAATATTTTACCCATATATAACGTATATAAAAATTTATTTATACATCTAACACCTTTTGAAATTATTCAATCTTCCAAATTTCCAAAATATTTAAATTAACATAATTTATTTATTTTATTTATGTCAAAGTATCTTGAAATACAAAACAACACACACAAATCAATGTAATAACAATATATGAGGGACATTCAAGTGAAAAGCCACAAGACATATATATATATATATATATATATGAACCCATCATATATATACCGGGCGGGTAAACTAACTGTTAAATTCCCAGTGAAAAGCCACAACATATATGTGAACAAATCATCATATACCGAGTGGGTAATAATATTTTCTGTGAAAAACCATTGTCCCTTCATATATTTAAAAACGTATACACAATCTGGCGACATAAACCATCGCCCAATAACTTGGCGGCATAAACCATCGCTCAAGCATCATCAATATCAACCTCCCTACTTGGCGGCATACCTCATCGCCCAAGTAGTCACCAACCATATCCAATATCAACCTCCCTACTTGGTGGCATACTCATCGCCCAAGTAGTCACCAACCTTGTTAAACCCTTTACTTGACGGCATACCCCATCGCCCAAGTAGTCACCAACCATAGAAATTAGTCATTTAGAAATTTACACATATATGATCACATTCACAAAAATTTACTTTAAATCCATAAATAAAGTATTCTTTTAAACACATGTATAAATATGTATGTATTTATTCCAAAGAAAATAACAAGGTAATATATATATAGACTATCAGTCTATATATATATATATACTTGTAAAACTTATTTAATCACAAAAAATATATTTCTTAATCGTATAAACTTAATATATTACCAATTCATAAAATATATGTATATATTCATGCATTTACATATATTTATATATATGTGTTTCCACTCACAAAGAACGTCACATTGACGCCTATCTTCGCCTGGATGCTCCTTGTCGTTCAACCGGAGTAGTTCATTCCTTTGGTAATACAATAAAATAACATTACAAAACATTTTATTACAGTAATGTAAGTTAAACCCCTTTTTATAGCATTTCTATATTAGTTATGTTATATACATTTTTATTACCTTTTTTCATACTTATGTAATTTTTCTCCTAACAACATAGGTTTATTAATTATAGTCTTCCCCAAATGATTTTTAAAGGTTAATACCTAAATTTTAATTCTTTACTTTCATCATAATTAATTTCCAACTTATTTTATATCCTCATCGACTTAAATTTTCCAACTAAACTTACTAACTCTCAACCAAATACATAATCAACCCTCACGATTCCTCCAAATCTCTTACTTATAATTTATCATTATTAACTCCAATCACAACTCCTGGTTATCACCATAATTTCATCAAAACATATTCTCACTCTAGACTACAAAGGCTTATCATTATGTAATGCAATTAAGCATAGGAAACATGTTTACCTTCAAATTGGAGCCAAATTTCACAACTTCTCCAGAAATCCAAAAATCCCCCTTGTGTCCTTTTTGTCAAATCTTTAACCTAGCTCACTAATATTCCATTCCAATACTTGGGTTTTGTAAAGAAGTCAGAGAGGAAGCTTTTGGTACAAAGAAAAACTTTCGGCGAAAGGTGGCCGGAATCTCTCAATTTCTGGTGAAGAAAAACTTTCGGCCAATTTCCCAATCTCAAACTTGGAGTGGTTTTTGGTTAAAAAAAAATCACCAAAGTGTTTAAAATGCTCTAAAACCTATGGGTAACCTATTTCTAAGCTTGATTTGAAGAAGATTGAAATTATTTTCTCTCAAAAGCTTGGCCGGCTCAACAATGTAGGAAAAGAAATTTGGGGTCTACATGAAGGAGCTGATGGCCTCCTAATTCAAAATTTCCCCCCCTTTTCCAATTTTTCCCTTCACTATTCTCACACATTTACTTAATACTAAGGGCAAAATGGTCATTTGGCAATTTTAATTTTATTTTCATTTTATTTTCTCATTTTTATTTTTACTTTCATTTTCATTTCTCTTTTCACACTAACTCTAATTAAAGACACTAATCCACAAATTTTAACTCTACGTTTTTATTTCTCTTAGATTAAATTTTAAAACTAACAAAACTATTTCTCTAACAAGTATATTTCTTATATTACCTTTAGTGTTATCAATCTTGTTATCAAACATAACCATAATTACCTTATTAAACACCATTTAAATTTTTAGGGCGTTACACTTATCGTGATATATGCAGGGATGAAAAATTCGATATTTTCACTGAAATTTTGGCAAAATTTCAGTTTTTGGAAGATAGAGATATTAATTTCATGTTCCAAAAAAAATGGATGAAATTTCTATAATTTCTGTCGAAATTTTTGAAATTTCCATGGAAATTACTTCATAATCTGGTCAAATTTTCCATAATTTTCATGGAAATTTTGATTGTTAAATTTTAAAAATATGATATATTTTTATAAAATATTAGAGCATTTTTTTAAATTATAATTATTTATTGATGACACATTTTAACTAATGTCGTATAATTAGGCGAATTGAAATTTGAAAGTAAAATTGAAACAATTAAAAAAAATCTAAAACCGTGATTACAATTTCAAAATAAAAAAATAGTTATAATTTAAAGAAAATAATAAGATTGTTTTGGCATAAATTTTCAACAAGTTAAAAAAATTATTTGATTAAGAATTTGATCCAACAACAATCTTCGATGCTATCATAGATGATAGTGATGAATAAGGTAACCAAGTATATCAATGGATTAAATCAATAAATTTAGATGATAAGGAAAGGAACTTTGACCCAAAAATTGCTCTACAAGCTGAAGAAGAAGGTATAAATGTTCAAAGAGTAAATGCTGAAGAAGTAGGCTCTAATAGTGTTGATTCTTTTAAAAAGCTTATAAGACAGTCAACTAGAACTCCTAGCGCTTCGACCTTTTCCAAAAGTACAAGTTCAGAATTTCAAACTATTGATATCGACTTTGGCTTAAGTGACGATATCAGTAGATGCTCTAGTAAAGTTAGAAGTGGTTACGAAATAGAGTCACAAATTCAACAGAAATTGAGTCCATTCACTAGTGAAGAATATTACATTCATGCAACTTAAGATGAGGATCATGGAAGTAGAGAAGGTGGACTAGGAATTGGTGCTATAGGAAAAGATTACACGCATAGAGAAAATGGTACAATGGGAATATCACAACAAGAAGAGAAATGTTTTTCTACAAGTTTTGGATCAATGAGGATTGAAGGTGAATATAACCCTTATTTAATGGATGGTTGTGGAATATCATCAAGTAATAACTCATGGATACATTCTCAAACTCAACCATCAAGGGTTAGCGGTTATGAATAGAGTCAATCAACGTCATATCCATATCATGACTATAAGCAAAGACAATCAAATAAAATATTAGATCCATATGGTTGGCATATTAACAATTACATACAAAATTATCAAGGAGATGTGCCTTTTGATCAATATTTCTCTCAATACACAACTAGAAATGAGGATGAAGATAAGAGTGAAAATTTTCAACCACCAAGAAATTCTATATGGTAATGACTCATATTTAAGTAATTATGGACTTGTATTATTATTCTGATTAATGAATAATTCATTACTTAATTAATAACATTTTTGTTCCTGTCAACGAGTGCTATAAGTCTCTTAATTATGATAAATATGATTTCCACTCAATGTTTTTTCAATTTTTATAGTTAAATTGATAAAGTATCTAATAAATAAGCATATCTTGAAGTTTCATTAAAAAAATTCATATTTTTTTATAAATTACCATCATTTCTTTTGTATTTTTAGCGATATTTTGTCAATATTTGCATTGATATTTCCGTATTTTTGACATTCGATACCGATATTTTCATCCTTGGATATATGCAAGCCCCATCACAAGATCATTATGAAGGAGCTAAAAGAATTCTGATGTATCTAAGAGGAACCATCAACTATGGAATATTATATGAAAGCAAGGTTAAGTGCTCTCTTCATGGTTTCTCGGACAGTGATTGGGCTAGAAGTATGGATGACATGGAGAGTGTCTTAGAGTACATGTTTACGCTCAGAAATGGTACATCATGGACTCTAAAAAGCATAGCATTGTTGCTTAAAGCACGACCTAGACAACGTATATGGTTGAGGAAATTGATAAAGGATTTGGGTGATGAGAAATGAGAAACAACTATCCATCAAGTCTGATAATACTTTAGCAATATCTATTTATAGAATTCGGTTCAACATGAGAGGACAAAACATATAAGAGTGAATTACCATTCAATGGAGGAGTTTGAGGTGAATGGAGAAGTGAATTTGGAATATGTTTGCTCATATGACAATGTAGTTGATATATTGACAAGGGTTTATTATCACTGAAGGTCCCTAACCTATATCATGTTTTACACTTTCGTCTTAAAACTTTTTTTTTTCTAACTTTGATCATCAAACTCATATTGTCGTATTACCGTAAGTCATTTTTGAAGTTTCTGTCCATTTAAACAGTTAAAAGGCACATCCAATGCATGTGAGGTTAATTGCAAGGGTAAAATTATAATTTTAGAATTTTTTTATCACTATAAGTCTCTAAACTATATCACGATTTACATTTTCATCCTAAAACTTTTTTTTCACACATTGATTTTCAAATACATATTTCACTCAGAAAAGCTTACACATAAGATTCACACTAACACCTCTCTCTCCTCCACGCAAGGTTATTATTTTTCTTTCTTACTCTAGCTTCATTTGCAGATACAAGAAAAAAAAATTATCAAAAGGGTTTTGATTTTGGAAAAAAAATTGTGATATATTTAGAATTTGTTGAAAGTTAAATTTGAATAACTAAAGGGTAGAGAAAATTATGAGAAATGAAAAACATAATAAAAAGAAAAAAAAAACCCATGGATGGTTACATATTAAGCTTGGGTATTAATTTTCAGGCGACATGTTGCCAAATCGATGCATGGGTGACATCATTAACATTAATATGAAACAAATAGTACGAACATTACCAGAAAATGTGGTTGGAGGTGAAATATATAGTTGGATATAGATATAGGTCGCGCGACTCGTTTCTCCTAAAACAAGATGACCCATGAACTCATTCCAAGCTTGAAGATGACTGAAACAACGTCGTGTCATGGATCACATCGAAACAATGTCATTTTATTTTTTAATCTTTAAAACTAAATGACATAAACTAAAATGACGTCATTTTATGCAATCAACTATCCAAACTCACTACCTTTTAGTTATTCATATTTAACTTCCAACACATATTAAATATTTAAAAAAAAATTCAAAATCAAAACCCTTTTGATCAATTTTTTTTTTCTTCTATCTGCAAATGAAGCTAGAGAAAGAAAGAAAAATAATAACCTTGCATGGAGGAGAGAGAGTGAGATTGAAAGAGGTGTCAACGTGAACCTCGTGTGTAAGCTTTTCTGAGTGAAATATATGTTTGAAAATCAAAGTGTAAGAAAAAAGTTTTATGATGAAATTGTAAATCGCGATATAGTTTAGGGACATAGAGTGATAAATAATTCTAAAATTACAATTTTACCTTTAAAATTGACCTCACGTGCATTGTACGTGCCTTTTAACGGTTTAAATGGACTGAAACTTCAAAAAGGACTTACGATGATACAACAATATGAGTATGAGGATCAAAGTGAGAAAAAAAAAGTTTTAGGACGAAAGTGTAAAACACGATATAGTTTAGGGAATTTCAATGATAATAACCCTATTTACAAAGCCTATTTCAAAGAACAAGTTAAGGCATTGAAAGATCTTCTCAACGTCTCAGGCAAAATTTCCAAGGAGTATCAAAAAGGTGGCAATTTTGCCACTTGCATGCATGTCCAAGGAAACATGAATGCATGTCCGAGTTTTAAAATAAGTCTAACTCCAACATGTGTCTGGGGTTGAAAAGTCTGAGGATTAGCATTTTGTCTAAGGATAATATTTTGTGTCTAACTCATGCCAAGCCAAGAATCTCTTCTCTCAGAATGTCCGAGACTAGCTCTCAGAATGTCTGAGAATTCTCATTCAAATTCCTATGCTCGAGCTCATTTATGCCTGAGACTTAGATGTATCTGCAAATAGTAAAGTGTGTCTTAGTACAATATGCATTATCACTAATCCTTATCTAATTATGTTAGACCATGGGTTGCAGCTATGAACTACTCAAAATGGCAAAGATCAACATCTAGAGGCTCCATGTCTTGCTCAAAAATATACAAAATTTAACCACAAAAACCTTAGAGAAATAATCACTTTTAGGCAGACGGGTTGATCTTATCCATAGAGTATTTCAAATATATTTTGCTTTATTTTAATGTAAAAAAATGCAATGTAATGTCTTTGTAAATATAATAAAATACAATGAAATAAAATACTAATATTTTATAACAACAAAAAATTTAGATTTTCTATTCTCGCCTTTTCTTAATCATTCTACATACAAAACAATACAAAACTAAAGAATTAATAACATTTCTATCAGAGAATATTTTAGCCAAATACTAAAAACTCAACAGTTCACTACTAGAAAATAGGGTCAAAAACGACGGTGAAAAACTGACATCTTACGTATTTACACGACGGACACAAAACCGTCGTCTAATGAGGCGTCGTCGATAGTCATAAAACATCGACGACAGTTAAAAATTGACGTCTAAAACATTACTACGACGGACCACACCGTCGTCTAAAACAATGCAAAAGCCACGTGGGCGCCACACGGTAAATACATAGACGACGGTTTTTACTATAAACCGTCGTCTATGTTCATTATCGACGACGGTTCCTTGTATGAACCGTTGTCGATAATGGCAACTGGACGCGTGGCAAATTTGCAACCTGTCGTCAATATTATATATTTATGTATATAAATATATATATATTTCGGCTTTTATATATTTAAATAATAATTAATAAAATTGATTATAGTTAATATAATTAATATAAAAACAGGAATAATAAATTGGTTATATTAAATTATACAAAAGTATAAACATTTCTAATTAAAATAAAATTACAAATTATACAATACTAATTACACAATAACATTAACAATTACAAAATTTTTATACATAATTAATAATTAAACTGAACTAATCAAACGATGATAACAAATTTGAAGGGTTCCAAACTTCTTCAGTAAAATATTCAGCTCAATCCTCTCTAAATTCATCCACGAAGTCTTGTAGCCAAACACAATTTTTAAACTGTACATAAAAATCAAACAAATAATATTAATGCATTAGTAAACATACTATTATATATAAATTTACAGTTACGCTAAAATTATACTTATAGTATTATGTAAGTAAAACTGTGGTACTGATGAATCGACATTTATTATATCCCTCATCATCATGCATACATAATATGCACACTCATGACTTGTCGGTTGCAATGGTGCCTACAAAAAAGTAATTTAAAATATTAATTTACATAATTTCTAATACTTTAACATTAATGAAATAAATAATTCATAGATTTTACCTTTCCTCCTCGCCAACTAATTAATTTATTCTTCGAACTTTGCCTCTTCGGCTCATTCTATAATGTCCAAGCTCTCTCTATATATATATATCATTTCATAAATAAAATAAATTATTAAAAATAAATTTAATCACTAAAATTAACTTACTAATTTTTTAAATTAACTTACTTGCTTATTAATCGCTTGAAATCAATATTAGCTTTGGTGTTGGCGGAATCAAAAAACCAAATATACCCCAGGTACGGGTCCATGACACCAAGTGTCCAATGAGCACTGAAATAAACGTCAATATTAAAAATATATAATATACTATATATATTTAAGAAAGTAATAATTTCGTAACAATTAAATTGTACCGACAATGATATGGAATTAACCATATCCTATTGAAGTCGGACTGATCTTTCCACCGTCTGACCAATTGCTCAGCTTGGGATGCCAACATTTCAGGTCCAACATTCTGCACCACACGTGGATCAATAAAAGCATATAACAAAATCTTTCCAATGCGGCTCATATGTCGAAACAGCTTCCTGCAAAAAAATATCATGTCAAATACAATTTAAGAAAATTTTAAATCGAAAATAAATTAATTATAACTTCAAATATTAATTACTTCATATAGAATAAGACGCAATCAACACCCAAGTCCTGCATCTAACAAAATTGGTTGATATCCTCATGTGTCAGCACTCCAGGATGAGAATTGCCTATCATATCCCTCCTTAGGTTAAATTGAAGCTGCGTGAATCCTCGTTGGTTGAAGACAGTGGCAGGTCAGAGGTGATTAATTGATGCTGACTTTCATTGGTTGGTGGAGATGCCTGCAAATGACGCGAATAGGGAGTACTATTCGAGTCTGAATGAGCTACTGCCTTGCCTTTTGATGCTCGTACTGATATCTCCACCTGGTCAAATATATAAATTTCAAAACAACATTATAAATAACAATTATTAATAACTTAATTATTAGGAATAAATAAAACATAAATATTTGCCTCTTCTTCAGGTAAAATGACTAAAAATCTAGGCCATGGACAAAATGACTCCACAGCTTCTCCAACCAATGTAATGTCAAAAAATGGTAGAGGTAAGGCTGCATCAGGGACTAATGCCTCCTGAACATTGACCCGCACATTAAGCTCTCCTAATCGTATCCCATGGCAAACAGAGTTTGAATAGGTCGTAGGGTACATCAATCCAGCAACCACTATATTATCTCTAGTGCATATAGCAAGCTTGCACTGTAGACCTTGCAAAATAAATTGATTAAATTTTTAATTAAATAACAATCAATCTATTAAATGTTTATTAAACAACAATCTTACAAAAGTTTACCTCCTCAGGTGTCATGGGATGTACTGGAGCTGGAGGAGCACTAAGATGTACTGGTGCTGGCGGAGTACTGAGATGGTGCACCTCCTCAGGAATATTAGTGGCAACCCAAGTATTGTCCATATACTGATCAGTCATAAAATCCATATGTCCTGGGTTGGCCACAAAGTCATCATGTGTCCTGGCCTGCTGTGCAGACAACAACGTATTACTCTCTTGGAGGTCGCAAATGACCTCAGATAGTTGTTTGATGCGCTCATCCTTTGCACTGTCCCTCTCTTTTGTTGGTTGGGTTCTATGTCGAGGAATGTGCCAATACTCAATAGGGGTCACAAATTTACCCTTCGCCCTTACTCGGTCCTGGTGCTCAGGAGTACCCAACACTTGGGTCAGTATATCGTTGGGTGAATCCAAGTCAATGATGACCTCCTCAGCAGCTACTCTCTCCCGTAAATCATCCTGTCAAATTTATAAAATATTAAAATATCAGTGCTAAAATTGCATAGTTACTTAATATAAATAAAATATGCAAATCAGAAAATAAATTTAATACCATCTGTTCTGCAACTGCAGCAGCTTTTGGTGTAAGAAACTTTCTCTCTTTATTCGTGTAGCCCAACTTCCATAGAGCATCTCGGGAAAGCAGTTCATCTGTGCCCAATCTCAGCTTCTACATGTTTACAAAATATAAATGCTAAATTAAATGAAAGTAGTATAATTTCAATTAACTTAAAATTACTAAATTTTTTAAATTAAATTAAAACAGTTTAATAAATTAATTAAAAATTACTAAAGTTTCAAAATTTAATTTAATTTTTTAAATTAAATTAAAACAATATAATTTCAAATTATTTAAAATTACTAATTTTCTTAAATTAAATTAAAACAGTATAATTTCAATTAACTTAAAATTACTAAACTAAAAATTACTAAATTTCTTAAATTAAAATAAAACAGTTTAATTAAATTATCTAAAATTACTAAATTTCTTAAATTAAATTAAAACAGTTTAATTAACTTTTTCACTCACCTCATTGTACTCTGCCCGTGCAAATCCAATACAGGATAGACGATGATTGTGCCGATTTATTTTTCTTAATTATGAGTGTTGCTTATGAAGTTCCTGAAAGATTAAAAACGAATATTAATTACCTAACACATTAATTGTAGTTTAATTAAAAAAATGTAAGAAACTGAATTAATTAATACTTACCGCCCACTCAGGTGTTAATCGTTGCTGTAAAAATTCATCCCACTGGTCTTGTGTAATAAATTCCCCATATTTTTCGGAGACAACATCAAAAGCTTCCATATCCCCTAATTCTAGGTACGGGTGTACAAAATGTGTGTACATAAAACTCTTCCATTTTCTCCATTTTTCTGCACTATACTTCAAATTCGTCCTTTCTATAAAAGTCCTACATAAAAAATTAAGGTATTATTAGCACATTCATAATAAAATTTTGAAATTAATTAACCATAATTTTTAATTAAAATGAAATTGGTTGTATTATTACCTTTATTGTCTCCCATAATGTATTCTTCAAATTTGTTGGAGCATCGTTCCAACTCTTGTAGGTGATCGGTATTTGAGATCGGGTGTAACTACCTTCATAATTAGCTAGACATTGGCCCGCTTTATTCACTCTGACCCCATGCTTGTTGTATATTACTTCTCCAAGTTCGCCACTAGCAACTTGTCTACGAATTTTTCCTAACTTTGACGGTCCTCTCTACCCTTCTTTTGCTTCCTACTTGAGGAAGAGTCTTGATCATTAGGATTAGTTGGATCTTGATTTAGATCCATATCTAAAAAAAATTATTAGTAAATTTATCAAACAATTATTAACAACATTATAAATAACAATTACTAATAACATATTAACAAACCAACAAATAAAAATTATATAATATAAAACCGTAACATATATACAAAACCGTCGTCTTTAAAACTGTCTTAAAATCAAATATAACATATATTTATAAAACCGTCGTTTTCAATTTTTTATGCCTGTCGTGAAATCATATATATACTTCCAAATTTCTAAAGAAACCATCGTCTATTCATATTCATGGTTTCAACATATTCATCCAATAATATTCATACAATATATATTCATTATCCAATATATATACATACAATATATCTAATATATATATATTCATGCTCGGCTTTATTCATACAATATATCCAGACAGAAAACATTATAATTTCAACATTAATTTTCACCAAAAAAAAAAATATTTCACGGGCACAATATAAAAATCAACATTTCAACACATTTTCACAATAAATTCATACATTATAATTTCAACATTTGCACCAAATTTCAAAATGTATTCACACGCACAATATAATTTCAACAAACCATCACATTTCAACATTTTCACCAATATATTCATTGGCACATTTAAAGCACAAAATCGGTAAAAAAAAAATTCGGGTTGAAGATGCAGAGCAAAAAATATGTTCACTACTACTTACCTTAAGTGTTCATGTTGAATATGCAGTAGATTCCCATTGAAATGAAGCAAACAACAGAGAGAAGGTTACGGGGCGACAGTTCGGGTGTAGGGTTTATGGAGAAATGGGGAAAAATAAAAGAGAAAGCTTTGTAAGAAAGAAAACACGGGGGCAAAAATGACAAATTTTTGTTATAGACGACGGTTTCTTAGCTATAACCGTCGTCTATATACTAAAGATGACGATTTATAGCTTCAACCGTCGTCTATAGTACTAAATAAAACGGCGTCATTTTATATATAGAGACCAAACAACACCGTTTTAACTAGAAACACAATTTTTTTTTCAACCCATCAAACCAGACCTTGCCAGGCGTGTATCCAGATGCCAAATTAGGCGCCTGGATATCCAGGTAAAAAAAATTTTTATAAATTTTAAATTAACACCTAAATTTTTTATAAATTTTAAATTAAACTATTTTAATATAATTACCATTAATTTAATCAACAAAACCCTAATTAAACTATAAATTTACTAATAAAAAAAACCCTAATTAATATATTTACCATTAATTTAATTTGTATATTGAAAACAGTTTAAATTAAAAAATTGGACATACTTGATATAATTTAATAAAAGGGAAAAAATTAATTAAACACAATCAACATTATTCTTTATTTTTAATCCATATTCCATTACAATGGTTACGAACACAAACTTCCTCGCAGTCCTCAGCATCAAGAGCGATCTCTTCATTCAATATTTGCATAGAAAATGGAGCGATCTCTTCAAATCAATGTCTCCAAATGTATCCCCATCAGAAGATTTGGTCTGTGTGTAATAAGGAGTGCTTAATACCACCGACCATTGTGAATCACAAGGATCCTCCACATAAAATACTTGTGTTGCTTGAGAAGCCAGAATAAATGGATCAGATTTGTGACCAAGTTTGTTGAAGTTGACACATGTAAATCCACAATCATCTTTCTTAACACCATGATTGATGTCAGCCCAATCACATTTGAACACCGGAATTCGAATTTAATGTAATCCACATCCCATATTCCGACCACTACACCATAAAACGACATATCGGTGAATTTTGGATTGTTGTCTTTTGCACTTGAATACTGCATCGATCTAGCCACCAAGCTTACGCCGCTATTCTGTGTAACACGTTTGTTGTCACTTTCAACTGTATGGTATCGGATTCCGTTAATGTCATAGCCCGAATAGCTCATTACTTCAAAACATGGTCCCAGTGCAATCCATCTCAATGTATGTGACATACTATTATCTGGTTCACTTAATTCTCTCTGAATCTGCAAAAACACCACACGCACTATTAGTAAATGCAATAAAAGTAATGTAGTTACTTCATCTCGGAACCAATAAAATTAATTTGCAATAAAAGTCACAATTAATGTTAAACTTACTTCATCTCGGAACCAATAAATGAAAGTGCAATTTTGCTCATTTTGAAACCATTTTGCTTTTCTTGTTTTGTTACGAATATCACACTTCAAACTCTCCATATGTTTCCTAAAGACAACAAAATTTAATGACTATAGTAAACAAGTATTCAATATAATATTCAACAAAAAATATAAAGCATTAAACTTACTCGAAGAAAGGTTGTACTTCAGGTGTATTTGAAAGTATGTACAAATATACTTGCACCCATAGGTCACGAGTAATACCCAATAAATTACAACCCTTCAAAGGATCACCAGTATCATCTTTCACACATTGTACTTCATGGAGGCCAAGTGGGTTCCTGATTGCATGCACGCCTTTTTATACTCACTACAAAATTCAATTGCTTCCTCAGCGATGTAGTTCTCTGCAATGCAGCCTTCTGAGCTGTAATGATTGCGAACATACCCATTCAACACTTTCATGTATCTCTCAAAAAGATACATCCACCGAAAGAAAACTGGCCCACACAATCGCACTTCTCGAACGAAATGAACAGTTAGATGAACCATTATATCAAAGAAAGACGGAGGAAAATACTTTTCAAGTAAACACAATGTCTTAACAAGATCTGTCTGAATAATGTCCAAATTTGAAACATCAATCTCATTTTTGCATATACCGTTGAAGAAAAAACAAAATCTCATTATTATATGTCGGACATTTGTTGGGAGGACTGATCGTAGTGCAACAGGCATCAGTTGTTGCATCAATGTATGTAAATCATGAGATTTCATGCCTTTCAACTTCAAATCAATCATTGACACAATATTCTGAAAATTTGAAAAGTAGCCATCGGGAACCTTTAAATTTGCCAAACACTTGCAAAAAGTTTTCTTCTCTTCCTTGGATAATGTGTAACATGCAAGTGGTAGATATGTCTTTCTCTCTTCAACAACAGGAGCCAAATCAAATCTTATGCCCATTTCGACCAAATCAAGCTGAGAATTAAGTCCATCTTTAGTTTTTCCAGGAATGTTAAGCAATGTGCCAACAATGCTCTCACATACATTTTTTTCAATATGCATGACATGACAAGTGATGCGGGCATCATAGAGTCATATTCTAGCATTGGAGCATCACATACATTTTTTTCAATATGCATGACATCTAAGTTATGCCTTACATACAATGACTTCCAATAGTGAAGCTCAAAAAATATAGACTTATTCTTCCAGCAATCTCGATCAGCAGTAGACTTTTTTCTCTTATTACCACTATCAAATGACTTAGACTCAAGTTTTCGAAGTATATCTTCTCCCGTCACAGGTAAAGGAGTTGGACAAAACTCCTGAAATCCATTGAAAGACTTCTTTTGCTTTTGAAAATGATGATCACTCGGAAGAAACCTCCTATGTCTGCAATAACTCATTTTTCTACCATTTTTCAAACTTTGAGCACATGTGTTCTCACTGCAAATAGGACAAGCAAAATATACTTTAGTGGTATGACCAGAAAAATTACTATATGCGGGGAAGTCATTTATAGTCCACAATAATATTGCTCGCAAAGTGAAAAATCCCCGCTTACACGCATCCCAAGTTCGCACCCCCTCATCCCACAACTGCTTAAGATCGTCAATCAATGACTGCAGATAAACATCTATATCGTTGCCAGGCTGCTTCGGTCCAGATATCAATATTGTCAACATTATAAACTTCAATTTCATACACAACCATGGTGGAAGATTATATGTAACTGTAAGCACAGACCAACAACTGTATTGAGAACTCATATGCTTATGCGGGTTAATGCCATTAGCTGCAATCCCAAGCCTTAAGTTTCGACATTCTTTACCAAAATTAGGCCACATGCGATCAACTAGCTTCCAAGATGGTGAATCGGCGGGATGACTTAATTTTCCAACTGCGACCTTTCGTTCATTTGCATGCCAAGTCAGATTTTTAGCAGTGTCAACGCTTTGAAAACATCCTTTTGAACCGTGGAATTGGTGGAAAATACCACATGACTTTATGAGGGACATTTACACGTTTAGTTTCATCGTCAGTTTCGTTCCACCTCGATGCTTCGCATTTAGGACAACTTTCTTGCGCTTCATATTCTTTTCAATAAACAATGCAGTTGTTGCGACAACAATGTATCTTCTCATAATCCATGCCCAAATTTGTTAGAGTCTTTTTCACGTTGTACATAGAATCTGGCAAAACGTTATCGCTCGGTAGCATCTTCAGCAACAACTTTAATAATTCGGAAAAACTTGTGTCCGAAAGACCGTATTTCGATTTCAGGTTGTACAACTTTACCAAACTAGATAGTTTGGTAAAGTTCCTACAACCTGGATACAAAGGAGTTTCGGCATCCTCCAACAACCTTTTAAATTCACCAGGATTATCCACGAACTTGTCACAAGCATCATTCACCATGTCAATATTATTACCCACCACATCTTCATCATCCGTATTTATGTGGGTAAAATAACTTTCAGTGTTATTGCTTTTACTAATTCCACTAACTCTAGAACAATCTCCACGATATCCTTCAGACTCTTCCAACTCTTCTCCATGTAAAATCCATTTACGATAATTCGTATCAAATCCCTTAAAATATACATGCCCTCTCACTTCTTCAATAGTACTAAAAAATAAATTTCCACATTCCATACAAGGACATCGAATTTTACCATCTCTATTTGCACTTTTCTTAGTAAATTCTAAAAACATTTCAAAACCCTTTTGAAATGCATCGGTTCTCCTATCCATCCTTATCCATGATTTGTCCATTTTATCTATTTAAATAACAACTAATTAAAACTAATTTAAACAATAATGATTTAAAATATAGCAATGAATAATATATTACTAACAATTTAACCAAAATTTAATAATTAACAAATCAATAATAGAAAATAAATAGATAACAATAAATATAGAGACAACGATAATTACACAACTAATTAATGTGCCAATATTTTACTATATTCTAAAATTAACTACAACAACATAAAATATTTAATAAATAACGATACTATATGAGATTATAACATATCAAATATTTAAACAAACTAACAAATTTAATAAATAAAAAACATATATATATATATCATTGCAAAATTTAAATGTTCATAACCTAATAATTATAAAAAAATTTAATGTAGTTAATTGCATAAAATTACTTACCTTGATAGTGAGTTCTTTTACACAAATCAACTTCAAGCTTCAATAAATTGATGACTTAAATCTTAAATAAATGCTATTTGAATATTTTTGATCACCACTAAAAGAATTTGAACAAGAATTATGAGAGAAATGAATTTAATGAATTTGATTTAGAACAAAAATGAAAATATATAAGCAAAAAAAAATTACAACGGCTATATTTTGAATAGCTATTTTTTGTATGGCCGTCGTGAATAGCTATTTTTTGTAGTAGTGTACTCTATTATAAATTAATAATATTTTAAAAATTACACTGTAATCTTTTCTAAAAAAAAGTATAGATGAAATATTTCTAAAAACATAATAAAAAATACAAAACTACCAAGTTGTTTCCATGAGGTTTGTAGTCATACTCCACTCAGTTAAATCAGTATACCTCAAATTCAACTCATGAAAGAACATTGCAAAAGTAACAAATAAAAAATCACTAACTTTCAAAGTAGCATCATAAAAAGTGTCTAAGAATTTCATAAACACTTCTGCATTCTCCCCATATAAAAAAATATTAAAATTTTTGACAAAAATTATAAAAATTATAACTTTTTTAGAGCCTAATGTTTTATCTATATCTATAAAAAACAAAATTTTCACAAGTGGAAAATTTTGATTTTTTCATCTATAGCTTCACCCTTTAACGACTTGGTAAGTCAATATATGAAAGCTGTCTAACAACAGATCAACCATCGACAAAGTTCAATAATGATGTTACTCTATTATAAAATACAAAACTACCACACTACCAAGTTGTTTCCACGAGATTAATAATACAAGAGACCTTAATCTCTTGACTCAGTTTTTATTAGCTTGTCCCTCGAGTATCCAAGATGTGACCAGTCATGGCGAAACTGCATTGAAGAATGGAGAATTCGTTGCTTTTGACTTGTTAATAGGAACACTGCGAAGAGCTTGTTACAAAGACTCTCACATCCATGAGAAAATTATTATAAACTGGAAGAATTGCAATGGAGAAACTGCACTGCACATTGCAACCGATAAAAATCGACCTCAAGTAAGCACTTTATTCGACGTCGACCTTTCAATTTTTATTAAAGTTTTTGGCATTATTGTCTTTGAACTTTGAATGAATTTGCAAATTGCTCTCTATATTTTACTTTTAGTATTTATGTTTTCGGAACTTAACAAAAATTGATATTATCAATCATCGTTAGTTAAGTTCAGAGAGTATAAATGCCAATATTTAAACTGATACTATCAATATTTATTAAATTTAGAGTGCTGAGTATTAAATATGAAATAGAAGAGACAATTTGCAAAATTGTACATATTTCAAAAGCAACAGTGCCACTATTATTATAATTGAATCACTAATTGTCCCAAAGAAATGGGTCATTTCAAAAGCTTATGCCATTAGAAAATAGATCATTTAGTTCGGTTATTGTGATACGTTATAATTCCCAAAAAATTGAACCAACCGTGATCATGAAGTGGTGGTAAGGTGACCATGATGCATATGTACAAGGGATCAGTAACCAGAGAATTTGGGAGTGTTTAGTTACTTACCAGTAAAAAATTAATGATAAGAGATGTTCCTAGGGGTGTACACGGGTTGGGTTTGCCGGATTTTTAAAAAAAATTAACCCAATCCATAGAGCGCGGGTTTTTGAGATTGTAACACAATCCAACTCGAACAGAGTAACAAACCCAATCCAACCTAACCCATAGAGTACGGGTTGGGTTGGTCGGGTTAATTTATCTTTAATTTAGTCAAAATTAATTTTTTAATAAATTAAATTTTAGTCAATAACTTAACTCTATTCATCTTTATTTTTGCAAAAATAAATTGTATGAACTATTATAATGCAAAAAACTACAAAAACAATCCATATCCAACTGATTAAAAATATTATATATTAAACATCATTAATTTGATTAAGTAAATAAAATTAATTACTCTCGGTCACAGTAAATAAAATTGATTAAATATTAGTATATATTTCTTTGTTCAGGTCACAGAAAAGTTGCAAAAAAGCAATATCATTTTCAGATTCTCCATATTGGATTGGTTGTAACATTTTAGTATAAAAACGAATACTTGAAACATCAAATTCTTATTAGATATTTTATATATAAATTAATGAGGCATTGTTTAGAGGTTGTCCAAATCGGAAAAAAATTCATTCATTCATTCTTTCACTCACATTTTTTTAATTATGAGTTTAACAAGAAAAACAAATTGCTTTATGACATCAATGGCATACATTCCGAAAGTAAAAAATATTAGCAGAGCATGTACCTTTTTTGAAAAAAAATAAAAAAATCACAAATTTACCTATCTTTTCAGCAGAATAAACAAAAATTACAAATGGAAAATTGAAATACAATATAGTAATTGAACTAGGAACTCAAAATCACAAATAAAAAATTTAAAATTCAGTCAGAGAGAGAGAGAGAGGGGGGGAGGGGTTTTTTTAATATATGTGGGTTGGGTCGGGTTAATTGGATTTTTTTACCACCCAGCCCGAAGTCAGCAAGTTAGATATCATCCAACCCAACCCAACCCAAAAATTCAAATTTTCTAGTGGATTGGGTTGGGTTGGGTTGGGTTGGGTTAGATCGGCCGGATTGTCGAATTTTTGTACACTCCTAGATGTTCCCTTAGCTTGATATTCTAAATGGAAATTTCCTTTCCTTTTATTGGTTATGATTAAGTATGATTGGTACTATTGAAAATGTTTATATATATATTAATTCTCTCATAAGAGATCTTCTGTCCAAGATTCATTCAAGAAAATGTGTATTTAACGTTGGATAAGCGTGTAAAATTTTTATAACGCCTATTCAACGTTGGATACGTATTGTCCTAGATAAATTATGGATTAAAAATCTATTATAAAAAAAATTATACATATATTATACATATATATATATATATATATAGTAAATAGCTTCTAACTCAACCATCAATATCAGGGGAATGAGAACTAGCCAAGATTATACTGAGTATTATTTTCAACTTGATCAACAATTTATCATAATTGCCACTCTGCGACAATTGTCTTTTTGTTTTTGTGTGTTATTTTTAATTAACGTTGAATTATCATTAATTTTTAAATTTTAATAATTCAATTTAGTATCAATACTAAATATTTTTAAAATTTTAGATTTAAAATTCATAATAACTCTTCATCCAGAATGTAAAAACAAAGGTAAAGGACCCAAAAACCCAAAAAAGAAAAAAAAAAAACAACAACAACAACACCAGAGCTTACATGTGAAGGTGAAGTTTGGAGGCGATTTGCAAGAGATTTCTAGGAAATAATAATTATTATTAATAATCTCACCCAAATAGAGTTCATCAATTTTTATTTTTATTTTTTTGGGGTGAGAAATATAGAGTGGTTAAACAGAGTTTATATGGAATCTCAGGGCATATAATGAATTATGATGGAAGAAAATAGCTTAATTTATCCATGTCTCTTTTTGCTTCATTAGATTCGTTATTATTATTATTATTATTATTATTTGTTTAATAAAATTATTATAATACTTTTTTTTTATGGACATAATTTTTTTTTCTAATACATGACCTGGTATTTCAACTTATAATTTTTAATTTTATTATGGACATAAAGTTCTGATTCGCAATAAGTGATTTTAATTTTCTTTGGACTCATAAATTTTCTTGTGCAACTGAAAAAAATAAATAAATCATTAAAATAATTAAGAAAAGAAAGACACTTTTTTTTTTTTTGGCTTGATATACAGAAATATTATTCTGTTCATATTATTTGAAAAGGAGCGTAAGTTAAGAGATGCAAGTCAAACAAGTGGATTGGGTGACTCGAATCCAAAGTTTCGCATATAGATTTGTTTTTTGGTGAATAAAGTTTCACATATAGATGAGTGTAGACATTATCACTAATTACATATTAATGGACCGCCTAAAATATCATTTTTCTAAATCGTTTGTTATAGTATTTACTATCATTTACAACCTTATAAACGTTGTTAACAAAAAAATAGTATGTAAAATTATATATTATACCAAATAATATATAAACATAAACATTATTTTACTTTCATCAAAAAAAAAAATTCATCAAAAATAAACATTATTTTACTTTATTAAAATATTATAACATATGATAAATTGATGATATCGAATAATAATAGAAAAGTAGTGATTATAGAAAAAACTATTAAATAGATCGAGGTTAGAGTTGAACTCTATGTCCTCAAGACGAAATTGCCATATTCTGGTACTCATGGTTTTACGACAATTGCTTTTCAAGATACAACGATCTTTCTTGACAATAGTAGCACTTCAAATTATCAAAAACATCGAATCAAATTTGACTTGAACTTTTCTACAACATATGTAATACTTAAACTGTCCAAGATCTATTCAGGAAAACATGTATCTAACGTTAGATAGGGACGTAAAATTTTTATAACGTCTATCCGACTTTGGATATGTGTTGTCCTATATAAATTCTGAACATAAAATCTATTATAAAAGAAAAATTATATATATAGTAAATAGCTTCTAGCTCAACCATCTATATAAGGGGAATGAGAACTTGCCAAGATTATACTGATTATTATTTTCAACTTGATCAACAATTTATCATAATTGCCACTCTACGACAATTGTCTTTTTGTTTTTGTGTGTTATTCTTAATTAACGTTGAATTATCATTAATTTTAAAAGTTTAAGCTTTTGAAATTAATTTTGATAATTCAATTTGGTAACTATGCCAAATATTTTTAAAATTTTAGGTTTAAAATTCATAATAACTCTTCATCCAGAAAGTAAAAACAAAGTTAAAGAGAGAAAAATGCTAAGACAAGCATCGGAGAAACTCAACTGAATATCATCACCACTCCTATTAACAGACAAGAACTTCCAATTGATTCAACCCACAAAAGTTAAGCTATCCTTCATGAACATTATGTGAGAGATTGAGGTATTTGAGGTTCTGACATCTACTAGGGTCCTCTGGAATGTTTTCACTGAGAGTGTTCTTGGAGAGGTCAAGGTGTGAAAGTGATGGAGAAGAAGACTTAGTTACCGTTACTGAAAGTTTCAATCATATTGGCTGTTGCTGTTTCTTTTATTTTTGCAAAACGGTAGCGTTTAGTTAAGTGTTTTAAGTTTTAGTTTCTTTTGTTTAAGAACGATGTCGTTCCATGTCTGTAAGCTCAGCAACGTGGCGACGAGGTTACGGCCATCATTGGATTGATTCTCGTACCTCCTCAGCTTTCCAAGTGGCGAGAGTTAGTTAGGATCGTGTCTGGTTGTCGGCTACCTCATTAAAGCAACGTGAGCCAGCTCGCAGGCGTCAGTTTTGCATTTTCCAGTATTTTCCATTTTGTAAAGCTCGAGAAGCTTTTGGTAAAATCAATGAGAAACGGAACCTTTGACATCGCCGATTGTTGAAAACAAACTTACAATTTGTCTTGCTCAGGCAACGTTCCTCTGTTTTACTGACTTCCTATGTCAATTGGTATCAGAGCCTGGTTCACCTCCACGAGCTGATGTCAAACTCCGGTGAAGGAAGTAGCCGTGTCGCTGCAGAAGACCAGGACATGAAGGCCTTAAGGGCAACCATGGTGAGCATGGAGCATAAGCTGGACACACTTACCAGTGAGATCCGTAACCTGTGCTCTACGATTGCTAATGGAACAGGAATGAATCTGAATGTTGGTAGAACGCGTGAACAAGATACCCCTTGTATTCGCCCACCGACAACCCATCCATCACCCAACAGTCGAGCCCCCCACATAGATGTGGAAAACTCCCTGTTTCATCAACACCCTCGCCTACCACAACCATTTGTCCCCATGCGCAGACCCCCAAATCAACTTGTCCCAGACTCTGACTCTGAGGACGAGGGTGATTTCTTTGATGAAGCTACCCAACCACCAGCACCATTTGGTCACACTAACCGATATGGCCCTCAGAATCACATGTCCAACTTTAAGATCAAAGTGGACATACTCATGTTTGATGGTCATCTTGGTATCGAGGAGCTCTTGGATTGGTTAACTTCCATCGAGACATTCTTCGCGTACATGGAGGTCCCCGAAGACAAAAAGGTCAAGCTCATTGCCTATAAACTCAAAGGTGGAGCCTCGGCATGGTGGGAACAACTTACTAGCAATCGAAGGAGGCAAGGCAAATGACCAATCCAGACCTGGCCAAAAATGCGAAAGCTACTTAGAGCTAGATTCCTCCCAGCTGATTACAATCGAACCCTATTCCAAAAGTATCATCACTGCTCCCAAGCCACTCGAAGCATTGACACCTACACTGAGGAGTTTTGTAGACTCAGTGCCAGAAATAACCTCAATGAAACTGAAGAACAACTTGTCTCGAGGTATGTGGCTGGATTGTCTTTTCTAATTCAAGAAAAATTAGAGTTGAGCCCTATTTGGTCATTAGATGAAGCTATTAGTTTTGCTCATAAAGTTGAGAGGCAAATGCACCGAGGAGCAAACAAGACCCCATCCAAATGCAAACCTTTGACAGACCTATACAGTGACAAAACAAAAACCACACCCCCTCAATCATTCCCAAAACAGACAGATCCTCAGTTAAAGCAACAACCTAGACCCCCAAATCCCAACTTCAAACCCCAAAACCCTTACCATAAGCCTTTCCCAATAAAGTGCTATAGGTGTAATATGCCTGGCCATAAATCCAATGAATGCCCCCAGAGGAAGGCCTTTAACTATGTGGACAATGCTGAGTCTATTACAAATGAAGCAGGGGAGTTTGAAGATGCTGAAAGGGGAACTGAAGATGAAGTGGTTGAATTGGTTCCTGAAGATTGTGGTGAACCCTTGTTGTGCATAGTTCAGAGGCTGATGTTCTCCCCCAAACAACCACAAAAACCACAGAGACATTCAATCTTCAAAACCAAGTGCACAGTGGAAGGAAAAGTGTGCGAAGTCATCATTGACAGTGGCAGCAGTGAGAACATTGTCTCCAAAACTCTGGTTAAGGTGTTAAACCTGAAAACAATGAAGCATCCTAGCCCCTACTCCATTGGATGGATTAAAAAGGGAAAAGAAGTAAAGGTCACAGAGATATGCAAAATTCAATTCAGCATAGGGAAGCATTACAAGGATGAGCTAGTGTGTGATGTGTTGGAGATGGATGCTTGCCACCTCCTCCTAGGGAGGCCCTGGCAGTTTGACAACAAGGTTGTCCATAATGGGGCAGACAACACCTATGGTTTCCATTGGAATCACAGGAAAATAGTACTTCTCCCATCCAAATTACCTCAGGACACCACCCAACCATCCAAACCCCATTTGACTACATCAAAACCTGCCTTCCTCACCAAATTCCAACAAGAAATCAAACACTGCCATAACCTATTTGCCCTTATAGCCACTGCCCAAGTTCCCCTCCACATAGAAACTAACAAACCTCCATTACCACCTAGCATTCAGCACCTACTCACTAAATTCAAGGCCATTGCCCCCCAAGACTTACCAAACTCTCTACCACCACTTAGGAATATCCAGCACCAAATTGACTTTGCCCCTGGAGCCTTAATTCCAAATATGCCTCATTACAGAATGAATCCCAAGGAGAGTCAGGTCCTCTAGGAAATTGTTGATGATTTACTCCAAAAACACCTCATTCGAGTCAGTTTGAGTCCCTGTGTTGTCCCTGCCCTTTTGGTTCCTAAGAAGGATGGTAGTTGGAGAATGTGTATTGACAGCAGGGCTGTCAACAAGATTACTGTCAAGTACAATTTCCCAATACCAAGAATTTAGGATATGCTTGACAAGTTGGGAGGTTCTAAGCTATTTTCCAAGCTAGATCTAAGAAGTGGCTACCATCAAATCAGACTCAGACCAGGGGATGAATGGAAAACAGCATTCAAGACCCCTGAGGGACTCTATGAGTGGCAAGTCATGCCATTTGGCCTCTGCAATGCTCCAGCACTTTCATGAGATTCATGAATGAAATCCTGAAACCCTTCATTGGCAAGTTTATGGTGGTTTACTTCGATGACATCCTCATATACAGCCAAACCTCTGTCCTACACCTCTCTCATCTAACTCAAGTGTTTCAGGTATTGCAAACTAACCAGCTTTATCTGAATTTAAAAAAATGTGATTTCATGAGCAGTGAATTGCTGTTCCTGGGCTTCATCATCAATGGGGAAGGAATCAAAACAGATCCTGCTAAAGTCCAAGCAATCAAGGATTGGAAGACACCCTCATCAATCGCTAAAGTAAGGAGCTTCCATGGACTGGCTACCTTCTACAGGAGGTTCATAAGAGGCTTTAGCACCATAGCAGGCCCCATAACAGACTGCCTGAAGAAGGAAAAATTCAATTGGGGTTCCACTCAAACAACAAGTTTTGAACTCCTCAAGCAGAAGCTCAGTGAAGCCCCAGTACTTGCTCTCCCTGATTTTGATAAAGTATTTGAGCTGGAAACAGATGCCTCTAAGACTGGCATAGGTACTGTGCTTACTCAAGAGGGTCGACCTATTGAATTTTTCAGTGAAAAGCTCAATGAAGCCAGGCAGAGATGGTCTACCTATGTACAAGAACTATATGCACTGGTCAGAGCCTTCAAACACTGGGAGCACTACCTTATACCTAAGCAATTCATCATCCACAGTGACCACAAAGCCCTCCAATTCATTCAATCCCAAAAGAGAGTTGATGCAGCCCATGCTCGATGGATTGAAACAATCCAGAAATTTCCCTATGTGTTCAAGCACAAGGCTGGAGTATTGAACAAAGTAGCTGATACTTTGAGCAAGGAAAACAAACCTATTGACAACTCTGCATGCTCAACTGATCAGTTTCGACTCAATCAAGGACCAGTATAGAGAGGATCCAGACTTTGCCCCCATCTGGCTGAAATGTGAAAGACATGAACCAATAGGAACCTTCCACATCCACGATGGCTTCCTCTTCAAAGGAGACCTACTCTGCATCCCTCAAAGCTCTCTTCGACTCCAGTTGATTCAGGAGCTGCATGCAGGGGGTCTCTCAGCTCACACAGGCAGAGACAAAACAATAACACTTATGGCAGACAGGTTCTACTGGCCACACCTCAAGAAAGATGTCTCCCAATTCATTCAAAAGTGCATTGTGTGTCAAACAGCCAAGGGCCACTCCCAAAATACTGTCCTCTACACCCCTCTGCCCATACCAAACAGCATATTGGAAGACATATCCATGGATTTCATCCTTGGCCTCCCCAGAACTCAAAAGCAACATGATTCCATCTTGGTTGTAGTGGATCGTTTCTCCAAAATGGCACATTTCTTGCCCTGCAAGAAAACTAGCGATGCATCTCATGTGGCTAAGTTGTTCTTTCAAGATGTAGTTCGCCTGCATGGAGCTCCAAAGTCTATAACCTCTGACCGAGATGTCAAATTCATGAGCCATTTTTGGAAGAGCCTGTGGTATCAATTCAACACCACCCTCCGGTTCAGCAGTGCTTACCATCCCCAGACTGACGGTCAGACTGAAGTGGTGAATCAAACATTAGGAAATATGCTAAGGTGTTTGGTTGGAAACAAACCAAAATAGTGGGACCTGGTTCTTGCTCAGGCTGAATTCGCATATAATAGCATGACTAATAGATCCACTGGTCTCTCCCCATTCGCAATTGTCTATACTAAGGTCCCTAATCTTACTACCGACATCAACAAGGACTACTCCGAAGGACATCAAGATGCAGAGGCTTTAGCTAAAAAGATCTCATCTATCCATCATCAAGTTACACAAGCCCTGGAAAAGTCCAACCAGAACTACAAAGCCTCTGCCGACGCCCATCGACGACATAAGGCCTTCAATGTTGGCGATCTTGTCATGGTCTACCTCTGCAAAGAACGTTTCCCGACGGGTACTTACCACAAGTTACAGAGCAGGAAAATTGGACCCTTACCTATTCTCAAGAAACTCGGGGACAATGCATATGTCGTCGACCTACCTCCGGATTTGCACATCTCACCAACCTTCAATGTGTCAGACCTGTTTACTTTTTATCCCCCCGATGATGCTCCAACACTGTCGTCCTCGCTCGAGGTCGAGCTCTCAACGGGTGGGAAGGAGTGATGGAGAAGAAGACTTAGTTACCGTTACTGAAAGTTTAAATCCTATTGGCTGTTGCTGTTTCTTTTATTTTTGCAAAACGGTAGCGTTTAGTTAAGTGTTTTAAGTTTTAGTTTCTTTTGTTTAAGAACGATGTCGTTCCATGTCTGTAAGCTCAGCAACGTGGCGACGAGGTTACGGCCATCATTGGATTGATTCTCGTACCTTCTCAGCTTTCCACATGGCGAGAGTTAGTTAGGATCGTGTATGGTTGTCGGCTACCTCACTAAAGCAACGTGAGCCAGCTCGCAGGCGTCAGTTTTGCATTTTCCAGTATTTTCCATTTTGTAAAGCTCGAAAAGCTTTTGGTAAAATCAATGAGAAACGGAATCTTTGGCATCGCCGATTGTTGAAAACAAACTTACAATTTGTCTTGCTCATGCAACGTTCCTCTGTTTTACTGACTTCCTACGTCAGAAAGTGCAGTGAGCTTTGAGAATCTTGGAAAAAATCTCACCTGCTATGTATTTTTCCGAGAGAGAAATGGCAGTGACCCTGTTTTCGTTGCGGGTAATTCTAGGCCAAATACATGGATTGGTGGTGTTCTGGTTTCACTCTGAATACCTTCCTTGGTTTATGGGATTTTTTTGTTGCATAAATGGTTTAAGGTTTAGAAGGATTTCTGTCTTTCTCAAGAGAATCTCCAGCTACAGAAGAATCTATGGCAGAGAAAATATATCATCTTCCAAGAAAGTTGTTTTACAAAGCAAGTTCCATGGATGTTGGGGTAGCAAAATCATCCTGGTTAAATGCCGAAAATTGATGTGAAAAAGTTAAAGGTTTAATGGCAAACTAAAAACAGAGTTACCCTGTTTAAGGTTTTTCAAAACTTTGATGTTAATAGTAATACTATTGTTAAGCCATGAAAGATTATTATTTAAAGAAACAAAATTTGTTCCATAAATTAGAAATAATATATATATATATATATATTATATTAGTACCTGTAATCAGTATTGAGAAGAACAGAACTATGTCCCATGAATCAGTTTCCGTTTTAGACATGATGAAATGTTGGATTCTCATGAAGAAAGGATATCAAAGTATATCTTCTAAGAAAGCATGCTTTGTACATTATTTAACAACACTCTTCGTATTGTAGGATTTTTCTTTTTCATATTATTCAAATAAAAGACATAAATATTCTTTTGAAAGTTTGAAGTCGTAATTTAAAGGCTAGTTTTGGGTAGTTCTAGTCAAAGACTTCCATTCAGTGATGAAGAAAAGTCTTAAAGAGAGTAGTTCGACAAACAAGTCCAAAAGCATAGCTAACTATCCTTTTCAAATCACTAAAATTAAAAGCATTCCCAAAGATGCTATTTGATACATGATATGCAACTCACAATAGTACTTACAATATCTATAGATATAAATTAATTTAATTAATTTATAATTTACAATGAAAAAAAAAACATATTTTTCAAAATTGCTGTTGAGAACATATAATTCTAACATTAAATATCCAGGCCAAGAAGTCTTCAGCAGATGAGATGAAAAAAACAAATAAGAGGGAAGCTCAGTTGACATGGTCATAGTGAAAAGCAAGCTCAAGTAAGCTGAGTTTGATCCATATTTCAATTCTCCAACTTTGAATTTTGATATGATGAAAGGTGACTCCAAGTATATATTTTTTGTTGTTGCTAATTACAACTTAAAAGACTGAAAGCAATCTCCTCTTTCACTATTACAACAAAATCATTGCAATACAAAAGAGAGGAATTTCATCTCTCTACTAATTAGCTGTTCAGTTAGCAAAAAAAAGAGGGCAAAAATCTAAAAATACTTTTAAAAATTAGGACTTGCAAGACCTAAAAAGTTGAAGCACCTTCTTGGAAAGTAAGTATAAGAGAGGTAAAAAGAAAGAATATGAAAGAAAGCTGCTGTAACACCTACAAACACCCAAAATGAGGTTAACTTTGTGAGCTTTTTGGGGTTTTTATCTGGTTTTATGGACTCTGTATCTGAAGAGTTTTCATCAACAACTTTAGGATTTCGATCAATTCCTGGAATGTTTAGAAGGGGAACTCCAAGGTAAGAATCTTTATCAAAAGTTGTCAACTGCCCGGTACTTGGAATTCTACCATATAGGAATGGATTGTACGAGACATTGAACTTGTTCAGCTTACTCAAGCTGTTCAAGCTATCAGGAAAAGTACCAGAAAAGTTATTGCAGGACAAATCAAGGCTCCTCAAGGATGTCAGATTCCCTATCTCGCTAGGAATGTTACCTGAAAATTTGTTCATTGAAATGTTAAGGACTGCAAGTGGCATCCTTCCTACCTCGGGAGGGAATTTTCCATAGAATTTATTGGAACCAAAATGCAACATGCTGAAACTCTGCATTTTTCCAATATCTTGAGGTACTTCACCAGAAAGATTATTCTCACTTAGTTGAACATGTCCTAAAACCGGAATTGATGCTGAATCAGAAGCACACACAGAATCAAAATTGCTAATCCCTTCAAATAACTTGTTCCATATACTCCTACAAGTTCTTCGAGTGAGTGTGGAATACACAAAATTAAATGGAGGGTAGTCTCCGGGAAGCCATCTTTTCATAGCTAAGCACTCGCCGAAACCAGAAACAATTTGGTCGTTCTTTTGCCTGTTTGACTCAAAAACTGGTGCAGCATTCCTTCCAATGTTGGTCAGCTCAGAAGGGAAGTTTCCAGAGAGCTTATTTTTCTCAAGATTAAACCATAGCAAGCTGCTGCAATTTCCTAATTCCGAAGGAATTTGACCCGTTAACATGTTGTTTGCAAGCATCAACCATAAGAGAGAGGTCAAGTTTCCAAGAGCAGGTGGGATTGACCCTGTTAGATTGTTGAAAGAGAGGTCTAGAGCTTGAAGGTTTGGCAGGTTTCCATACTCTGGTGGTATTGTTCCATTAAATTGATTGTAAGCAAGGATCAAGAACTCCAAGTTTGGCATTTCAGAGATTTTTACTGGTAAAGGACCTGAAAAGTTGTTGTAACTCAGATCAAACCAGAAGATGTTTGGCAAATTGAGAATTCCTGAAGTATATATTCCACCACTATATAAATTTCCTTGCAATCCAAGAGATTTCACATTCTTGAATTTCCCAAGAATGTCCTGTATATTGCCTCCAAACCTGTTCCAGCTCAAATCCAAGACTTCCATTTTGTTCAAGTCCAAAAGTGATTCTGGAATCTCTCTGGAAAAATTGTTTTTCCCCAAGAACAAAGCTTGCAAGCTTGAAATTCTTCCAATCTCAGAAGGAATTCGTCCACTAAAACTGTTCCCCCACAGATCCAAAGTAAGCAAATTCTGACAGTTTGAAATTTCTCTTGGAATCTCACCATCAAATTCATTCTCAGACAGGTCCAGAACTTGCAGGCTACAATTCTGCCTAAAAATGGATGGTAAAAGATTCCCATAGAGTTTGTTTTCGGATACTGAAAATTCAATGAGCCTCACAAACCCACCCCAGAAATTCCCAGATAATGAATTAGTACTCAAATCCAGGCACTGCAAATTCAAGCATTGATCAAAACATTTGTTAATACTACCAGTAAAATTATTTGCAGATAAGTTTGCAACAACCAGTTTGTCACAGATTCCTGGAAAACTTAACTGAATATCATCATGAATCCTATTGACAGACAAATCAAGCACTTCCAACTGACTCAACCCATATAAGTTCAATTTCCCATCAATGATATTATGTGACAGATTGAGGTACTTGAGGCTCTTGCATTGGCTCAGGTCTTGTGGGATGGCTCCACTGAGTGTGTTCTTCGAAAGGTCAAGGTGTGAAAGTGCGGTGAGGGACGAGAAGTTTGTGAATATCTGGCCAGAAATACAGTTTTGAGAGAGCACAACAGAAGTGACCCTGTTTCCATTGCAGGAAATTCCAGGCCATTGACATGGATTGGAGGTTTTCTGGTTCCACTCTGAGTATCTTCCTTGGTTTATGCGGTTGTCTTGTTGAAGAAATGCTTTAAGGTTTAGAAGAACTTCTCTGTCTTTGTCCAGAGAATCTCCAGCTACAGTAATACCTATTGGAGAGACATTATTTTCTTCTCAACACAGTCATATATTACAAGAAAGCAGATCAACCTCTGGAAGTGCTAAAAATTGATGCAGAAAAGTGTGAAAATCAATGGAAAAAACCTAAAAGCAAAGATACCCTTTTGAAGATTTGTTTCAAAAACTATTAAAAAGGTAGATGGAGATTTTGATAATGATGATATTGTTGTGACGAATACCATAAAAGATAAAACTAAAGATTGACAAATTTAAGAGATAAAAGGAAGAAACAAGTTTGAACTAATACTAACCTGCAACTAGGATTGTGAAAAAGGATAATTTCGACAACTCCATGAATCATTGTCCTAGACAAAACCAGCTGTTAAGACTCTTATGAAGAAGATATAAAATACCTAAGAATATTATGACAAGGTCGGAATATTTCAAACTTATTCATTCTTGTATAGTGATTAATACTGTCAATATTAGTTGGTTGTATTTTATATTATTAATCCGTTGAAAACCAAGATTGCTTAGTGGTTTTAGTTCATGAGTTTTCTATTAGTCATTTTAGGAAAAATAAAATAAAATAAAATAAAAGAGTTTAGTTTATTTAAGGAATGTATATATTAATTAATTTAGAGCATGATGCTGTTCTGACACGTCAACATATACATGGAAAATATATGTTAAAAATCAATATTTATATACCTAAGAATATAAAAAGTAATACATACCAGATTGTTCTCTTAGTTTCTTAAATATAGTGGTTAAGTTTATGGTTTGGTGGCTAAGACCTAAAGAGGTTAGAAGGATGGTCCAAAGTCCTGATAAATCATTGTGAATGGTGCTCTGACTGTTTCTAGGAAATTGCTAAGAGAACTTTCAAATGTGTCTCCTAGGTCAAAGCACGAGCTTTCTTTTCTTTTCTTTTTTTGATAAATAAAGCACGAGTTTTCGGAACAGTATTCAAGGAGTAGAATTTCAATGGATATGGGACCCCTTCATTTTTATAGGTAAACAATATGTTTAATGTTACTTGTATACTATTTTAAGGGTTAATTAGAAAGACTTTTTCAAATTTATTATATTTATAGCATTTTTAATGGACTCTTTTAAAAGTTTTATGTTTTTTATTTTAAAAAATTATATATATTTTTAATAATTTTAATGGACTTTTTAAATTAAAAAATTATAAAAAAGAGTAGTAAGCTCTCTAAATATAAATAATCAAATTTATAAAGCTTTATTTATCGCTTTATAATTTACTATACACATTTAAAATTAAATAATTTAATTATAATTTTATATTTTAATTTTTTTAATACTAGCTTGGTCTATATAAATAATAAAAAATAGAGAAAAATATAAATTATAATTGTTTATCGAGAAATATAAAATTAAGAATGATTATAAAAAGTATTATTGAAATTGAAAAAAAATTTACTTTTTTTTTAAAATTTTTTTCAAATTACCTTTATTTCCAAAATTATATTATTTAAAATAAATAAAAATCATTTGAAATGCTCTAACAATGCGGCTTTTAAGGTTAAAAAAATTGCAAAGACTTTTTTTTTTATCATAACTAATTTTTCATCAAAATTAACGTTTGAATTGCATTTTAATACTTTTACATTTCTGAATACAATTAAACGTTTCTAAAACGGGTAAGACCGTCTAACTATTCTACGACACGTGTTTTATTTTTTATTTCTAAGAAAAAATATGATTTTTGTTACTTAGTTCGTGTACTTCTCTTTCTATGAAACCGTTCAGTTCTTCTATCTTTTTTAATGTCATCCTCACTTAGTTGACTTTACCAAAAATCTTTTGTACATATTGCCACCAAATTTGTTAGACTTCCAATTTCTTCGAAATTGGAAAGGAATTCCAGAGTCTCTTGAAAAACATTGTTTTTGCCTAAAAATAGAGTTTTCTAGCTTTAAATTACTATCTATTGTTTTTTAATAAAACCTAATAAAATTTTAGACTCATCTCTATTTTTAAATATATTATTATAATTATATTATTGATCTTATGTGAATTATAAATATTAGATAGCAAAAGATTACTGAGTGGGCGGGTGGTTTCATAGCGGTCTACATGATCCCTTTTGCATGTTCCTTAACAATATAACGGATTTCTAAATATATTATAGTACATTATGTTTTTAAAATATTGGTACATGCAATTGAATAACATGAAATCTACACCGATAACTAATATGTCTGATGTATTTATGTATGTATTATTATATAATATGTTTTAAATTCTAACAATGGTATCAGAGCTTGCTTAGGTTTTTTTAATATGCTTCATATGTTGTATATGTTTTTGGCTTTACCATTTTATGCCTAAATTTGTGAATCATGGTAAAAAAATTTTTGGCTAAAACCAAACTTTGGGTTTTGGTTTTGTATTATTCAAATGTTAGAAATAAATTTATAAATGTTTATAATGAATGCAAATTTAGTTTTTTTTGTCGGATGATAAAAAATTACAACTGTTTAATTCAATTTTAAAAGTTGTATTGTTTCATACCTTTGTCTTTATATATCTTCTCCAACCAATGTGATTCTTTCCAACATTTGTGCTCTCTTTTATGAATATTCAATATGTCTATGAAAGGTTGTATATGCTCTTCATAATTTTTTTGAGTTTTATAAATACCATATAAGTTTTTCCCCCAAAAACAGAGAAAAAATACTTTTTTAAAATCTAAAAGAAATCAAAACTTCGTGGAAGAAAGTTAACTCTTATACCTCGGTTAATCTGACTCTTTAGAATTTTGAAAGTTTTATTGTAAGTTTTAACTTTACTTATGCAATTATTGATCAGTATAATTTTAAATATTTATATACCTATTTTTGGATAATTGTTTTAATTACGTAAATAAGTTACAAGTTCAGAATTAAGCATTTAAATTGTTGTTCTGGTTTCATAATAGGATATTGTTAATAGAAGATTTTTATAGTTATATAACATTTTCGGTTGTTTCATAAATTTATATATATTTTATTCTTATATATATATTATAAGTGCATTTGATTAGTATTTTATTTTTAGGAACGCTCGGGCAATTTCGGAAAGCTTGCTAGGGTTATGATGGTGGCTGATCTACATCTTGATTTTCAGGCGAGCTTGGTCATCTCTAGGTTGCTACGGTGGTTGGTGTTAGTTTTTACATCTATTTTTGTACAGTTGCTTTTTGGTTTCTCTATACTTTGTTAGAGAAACATACATTGACTTTATAGATGGCAAAGAAGAAAAACTTTAGGTGGCCCACAGTGACCGAAAAAGCTACGAGATGTGGCTTCCTCTTCTTTAGTTCGGTCATTGGGTTTGGTGGCTTTGTCAACTTCACTGATTCTGACTAAGACCCTTCTAATAACAGTGACTTTTTTGTCAGTCCACGTCGTCATAGCCTAGGGTCTCATGGGAAAATTTATTGAAGGGTGATGATGATGATGATGAATATCCTGACTAAGTGATGGATGTTTATGAGGTATCATCAACACCTAGTTCGGATGTGCAGCCAAGAAAGCATAGTTTTGGTCATGATGTGAGCACTGTTGCTCATTTTTCAAATTGGATGTTAGTTTATGCTTCTATTAGCTCGATTTCAACTGTTTTGGATGGCGTCACAGGGGGTGAGTGTTACAAAATTTGGTTTCTTGGAGCTCAAAGAAACAACATGTTGTTGCTCGTTCAAGCACAGAAGCTGAGTATCGAGCATTGGCACACATCACATCTGAAATCTGCTGGCTTCAAAATCTCTCTCAGGAACTTCAATTTCCTTTAGCTTGTCCAATTGTCTGGAGTGACAACACTGGAGCTGCTGCATTGGCTGCAAATCCGGTTCTTCATGCAAGAGTCAAACATATCGAGATTGATTTGCACTTTGTTAGAGACAAAGTTATACACAAGACATTGGAAGTCAGGTACATCCCGACTGAGGAACAAATTGCTGACATATTAACAAAACCTCTTGGAACAGCTCGTTTTCTTTACTTACGTACCAAACTTCACATTACAAGTGCATGAAGTTTTTCTGTCTTTCAGTAAAGAAGAAAGAGAGTTTCAGTAAAGTAGGAAGAAAGTTTGTTTCGAGGGGGCATGTTACAGTTATATTATGGCCAGCTAAGCTTGAGCTTAAGGCAATATAAACGTGCTGTATTAGTTGCTTAAGTAAGCACATGCTAAGGCACGTGAGGAAGTTAGTTTAGCTTTCTGTTGTAGCTGTTGTAATTGGTTGAAGCTGTTTACTCTCTGATTGGTTATTATGGCTAACAGAGTATGCGTATATAAGTTGGTTAATCAACTTAGTCTTGTAATTTTTGATTTTACGTTAATATCGTTGATTAAATTCAAGCTTTCTTGTTTTACTTTTCTCTGCATATTTTCTTTTTTGCCAAACACTTGCTTCTAGTCTTTTTCTATCTTAGTTTTTACTGTGAGGGATGCTTTTTTCTTGGATGGTCAAGCTTCGGTTCATGCGATGGAAAAGGGTTTTGATAATCATGTTCAGGTTTGGGTAAACTCTAGTTTTATTGATAATGAGAAACTTGGTTTGCATGTTCTATTTACTAATGTTTTTGATAACCTGAAGTTGGTTCTTGGTGATGTGGCTACATAAGGTGTTGGGAAAGTTTCGGTGAAGAATTATTATGCTTCAGCAGCTAAGGGAATGGGTAGCATTCTAGTATCCCAATGCGCTACTTCTTTGAATGCTGTTGTTCTTTCTGTGCAAATTTTTTTAGCAATTATTAAGAAAGGAAACAATATCTCCGTTAAGGACAATCATAGAGCTTTTCAAGATCAACTAATTCTTTGTAAGTTTTCGTTAATAGCTTGATTTTTATAGCTAAAGGAGGCATTTCTTTGGAAGTTAGTAGACCTCAAATTGAAGCTTTCTTCAATATTGGGTATAGCTAATTGGAGACTAGTTTTCTTAGGTAAAATATGTCATTAGATTTTGTTACAGTCGGCAAATGATAAGAGTTTGGTCTTGGCTAAAAGAGCCCTACATTGAAACCAGGTGTTCTTAGGGTTCAAGACTAGACTTTGGAGTTTAATCCATCTTATCCATAATCGGTAAATGCTCAAGTTTGGATTATTTGAACGGGGTTTATTAGCATCCTCAAATCTTATTGGATCTAGCTCATTGCATTGGAGTTCCGCTGAGATTTGATGCTTCCATTTTATATAAAGATTTTGGACATTTTGAAGAGTTTTGGTTCATGTGGACTTAAATTTTCTCATATCCCAAAAATCATTATTCTTGAAAGAAATGGTTTATGTAACACTATCACTATATTCTATGAGAATTTACCTTTTTTCTATGTTCTTTGTAAAAGTTGTTGACATGACGTGGCTCATTGTAGGCTTGTTGAAAATCGACATGCTTCTTGAAAGAAGGATAATGTTAGGATGGAAAATGGAACTAATAAAGCTGTATATGTTCCTAAAGGTAAAGGCAAGGTTGCTTAGTTTGTAGGGGTTCCTTCGACTAGGTTTGATTCCACATTTTCCACCAAAGAAGTTCAACATCAAAATTTGGAGGCTAATAGGAAATTATCATAGGATAATTCTGATAGGGTAGGTTACATGGTGGATCCTTTGAGTAGCAAAGGCGTGGTTGGTAATGCACCTTTTGCTATTGACAATGTTGTTTTGCCTCTTGCTAAGACGATTTTGGATTTGCAGCTAGCTGTCACAATCATAGACAATGCTGCTAATGAGTTAGCATTGGCCCCATGTAATATGGCTTCTAAGGCTTTATCGTCTTGAGAGCCAAATAATTTGGCTTTAGTTGACTCAGATGAGGTTGTTACTGAAGTTGATATTTGGAAAACAATGTTGTTTAAAAGAACGTTTGAGGCAAAGTCGACATCTTAGAGGAGGAGGAGGGACTAGAAACTTAAGGAATAAAACTATTACTAGGGCTTCTCATAAGCATTGATTTTGTATTTTTTTTTTTGTGAGGTTTTGTCTGTCCTTCGGGGATTGTTTTTTGTTTCAACTCTTTTGTATGACTTTTTTCTTACCTTTTTAATTTTATCGTGGGACTCCCACAACCTATTTTGATATTATCTATGCGTTTATGTTCTATATATATTTATGCATATATAGTTTCTTTCCCATATATATTTCTTCCTAAATTTTTGTGGTTATTGATTTTGATTCTATATCATCAACTTCTTCAATTTCTTTAAATATATATAATTATATATTTTATACTATACAAAAATGGATATAATTCTTTGTAAATATAAGTGTATATATATATATTTTGTATAGGTATAAATCATCACCTAGCGCTAATTTAGCCTGGTGATCTGGCAATCTATCTGAAAACTTGAACATCCAATACCAAGTCCTGGACACAGGCAATTCTGGGTCTCAGGCAATTTCAGACTTGGGTACTTGTAACCAAGTAATTAACCGACTCCATTGGCTCAATCAAGACTAATGCTCAAACTGTAGCAGCAGTGGATGCATGGCACCATTTAGACTTTCTATGTGAGAATTATATTCTCAATGTTTCATTGCGAAAGATTTATAACAATCTTTGTAGATGCTAGCACGGAAAAATTTGTTGTTGGTAAATTCTTGGATTTCAAAATGATGAATTCAAATAGTTTCATAAATCAAGTCCAAAAGCTCCAACTCATTTTTCATGAAAATTAATGCTAAAAATGGAAATTAGTGTCCAAGTGGATGACGTAATTGAAAAATTACCACCATCTTGGAAAGATTTCAAAATCATTTAAAACATAAATGTAAAGGGATGGAGCTTGAGGACTTGATTGTGACACTGAGAATATAAAAGGATAATCGAAATTCTAAAATTAAAAATAGGAATTCGATGGAAAGCAAGGCACATGTAGTGGAAGGAAGGCATAAAAACCAACATGAGCAAGATAAAAATATTTGTGAATCAAAGTTCCAGTGGAGGGTTCAATAGCGGTGGAAATAAAAATTTTATTGGCAAATGCTTTATATGTGACAAGTTGGGGCATCATGCTAAGGATTTCCATAACCATAAGCTCCACGAGAGGAAAATCATTTATGCCAGTATAGCTGAAATTGAAAAGCTTTCCAATGATGTTAATGAGATGAATCTTTCTGCTGTTGTTTTTGAAATCAACTTGGTAGGGAATTCGAGATCATGGTCGTTGGACACTGGGGTTACTCCCATATATATCTTTTGACAAAAGTAGGTTCACTACTTATCAACTTCCAAATCATGATGAAGAATATATTTTCATGGGAAATTCTTCTACCTCTAAAGTTGAAGGAAAAAGAAAAGTTATACTCAAGATGAGATTCTGAAAAGGAAGTCACTCTTAATAATATTCTGCATGTTCTGAGATTCGTAAGAATCTTATCGCATGGTAGATTAAGGCATGCTAGTTTTTGAACTATCAAAAAATTAAGAATTTAATTCAAATACCAAGCTATGCTATTTATTTGAATTATAAATGTGAAATCTGCGTTGAATCTAAATTGACAAAATCGCCTTTTAAATCTGTTGGTAGAAATACTCAAATTTTAGATCTAATTCATAGCAGTATTTGTGATTTAAAATTTGTGCAAACAAGAGGTGGAAGAAAATATTTTATCACATTTATTGTTGATCATACACATTATTGTTATGTGTCCTTATTGAGATCCAAAGCTGAGGCCTTGGATATATACAAACTTTATAAAAATGAAGCAGAAAAGTCAACGTGGAAAAAATATTAAGGTGGTGAGAAGTGATAGAGGTGGAGAATATGATTGCTCCTTTTGATTTGTTTTGTTCTGAACAAAGAATTATTCGTCAAACCACATTTCTCTATATTCATCTCAATCTGATGGTGTTGTTGAACACACAAATATAATTTTAAAAGAGATGAGGAATGCTTTGTTGATAAGTTATGGTTTATCTCAAAATAGGTGGGGAGAAGCATTACTTTCTACAAATTTGCTTCTAAATAGAATGCCACATAAGAAAACTAATTTACACCTTATGAGTTATGGAAATGTAAAAAGCCTACCTATAAAAAATTGAGAGTGTGGGGGTGTCTTGCTAAGGTTTTAATACCTGATCCTAAAAATATAAAGTGGGACCTAAAACTGTTGACTGTATATTTATTGGATATGCAATTAATTGTTATACTTATAGGTTTCTTGTGCATAAATATGAGAATCTCAATGTGCATGTTGATACATTAATTGAGTCTAGAAATGCATATTTCTATGAAGATGAATAACCTTGTAAAATTGCACGTGCTCCAAGTTCACCAATTACAAGAATTGCATTTATTAGAATGGTAATTAGTATTGTTGCGTTACATAACTTAGAAAGACATCAAATGATGTAAAAATAACATTTTTAAATGGTGAATTAAATGAAGAAATTTATATACTTGAAAGGTTTGTAGCTCCTAGAAAAAAAAGTATAGTTTGAAAACTTGTCAAATGATTATATGGTTTAAAACAAGCACCAAAACAATAGCATGAAAAGTTTGACAATATGATTGATGCATGTCGTAAACACCAAAATTATGATACTGAATCTACCAAAACTATAGTAGTGGCAAATCCATATCAAATCTACAAGACTATGTTGAATTCCAATTTAAATTCTATCCTAGTAAAATACTGAACTAAAATTATAAAAATGGAGGGTTTTTGATTGCTTGCAAAAGAATCTAAATAAAATCAAAACTAGTAAATACTGAAAAAAAAATCAATGAGAAAAACTCTTGGGATTAGAATAATTCATAAGACTAGTGAACAATTGATCATAGACTTAAAATTCCAATTCTTCATTCAGTTTGCCATAAATAATTGGCATGACCTAATTATTCTATATTTCTCACTAAAATAAACTAATCCAAATACACTCATGAATTAGTTATAAATTCTAAAATTAAATATAGAATCAACGTAACCTGAAATTATCTCAAAAACTTATCAAAAACAAGAGAAAAGCCAAATAAAGACAAACTCTACAATCGTTGCAAAGTTTAAATCTAATTTTTTTTTCATAGACAATTAATAGAAATTGGGATCATAACCATTAAAGTCTATTTACTACTAATTATTAAAAACCCAACAAGATTGAGAATTCTTTAGCAATAATCCAATCTCATATAAAAATAACAGTACCAAATTATAATTATGAAGAATTAAAAATATAAACAATAAACACAGAAGAACATAAATTAAATAATTAAATTGGATTGAAATAAAATAAGTCTCACAATTGCATAACTAGTTTAGAATTATTCCTAACCAAGAAAAGAAGTTTAGAAGCACTTTTTTGAGAGAAAAATGTAATTCTAATGCTAAAATTCCTCTAAAAGACAGTTTCTCCATTTACAAAAATGATAAAACATATTTATACTAAAATCTACGGCTAAAACTGATAAAAACGCACAAAAATGATCTAATTTGCGCCCACCTAGGAGGCTGACCAGGTGCTGTTACTTGCTGCCAAAGTTTGCTTAATTACGGTTTTGTCACTGTTTCTTAATTTTTCATCTCTTTAAGCTCAAATCCACTTAAAACATAGAAAGATACAACTTAATCAATTTTAAATGAATAAAACATGCTCAAATCAAGTATTAAGGTACATAAAATATATAAACATTGCTCAAATACCCCCACACTTAATCTTTGCACTTTCCAGGCAAATCATAAAATAAAACATTTCTAAAAAAATCTAAATCAATCAACCAACCAAATATTATAGATAGAGACACAATTAAAAACTCAACAACTAGCACATCAAAGCTAAATGAATCCAACAAGCTTAAGCCCTACTAACACCCAACTTAATCAAGATCAATTCAAACTAGCTAGGCAAACAACTCGTGAAATTATCTCTAATCACTCAAGTGTTTAAAATGTTGAAAATATTCTCTCGAATTCAATGCAAAAACTTGCTCTACAATAAGCTTGCTTATCAATTTAATCTCCACCACTCAGCATACACTTAAGCAAAAATCTGAAAGTCTTTTAAAAGGTTACAAGGTGGTTTAGGTAAATGTAGTTTATAAAAGATAAATCATAAGAAAAATATGGGTTAACATCCACAATCCAATAGAGCATTCAAGATATGATCTTACAAATACCCATCTAACATTTTCAAACTATTTTCTTTCTTCTCTAAACTTATCACATTAAGCACAATTCTCATGCTTTTACACAAAAACAAAATTTGCAATTTTTTCTTTCTTTCCTTTTTCTTTTTTCTTTCATTTCATATTTTTTTCCTATTTTTTTTCCTTTTTTTTTTCAACAAACACACTAAAGCATGAGAATTCCACCCAAAATTTTGTCACTCATACCAAGCATCATAAAAATGATCACCCTTTACACTCAGTCAAAGCAATCTCTTTGTTCTATTACACATCTCAAATGCTCAATTAGACTTAGGATAGGAAAACAGTAGTCAAAAATCAAGTCCAAGGCTTGTAATGTAAGCTAAAGAACAAAGAAAAATATGATAAAAGCTCAAAGGGGTTAAACAATGATAAACACAAAGGTTTGCTTTTTAGGCTAAGTGGCTAGAATAAAGAAAAATGCCTTCATCATTTTAAATCAAAAATGCAACAATGCGATCTCAATAAGTAATTAATTCAAATTCAAGGCTAAAAAGCTCACTTAAGCTTAAATTTACCAAGACTAGCTTTCATTTTACCTAATTCAAATGGTTACCAAAACAGATTTCAAATTGCTAAACTCACTTAACTAATCATACTATTTACTTCATTTTATCTAAATTTCCATCTATAATATTGATACTTTCATGACTCAAAGCAATGAGAAACATCAAAAATTAAACAAAGCATTTGTTCACTAATCTTAGTCTCAGCCCATAAACACAAATAAAAAGTAAACTAAAAAACAAAATAAAATACGAATAAAACAAAATAACTAACCTAAAATAACAAATAAACTAAATAATCATAAATTACCCCTCACACTTAAATCACATTGTCCCCAATATGCATAAAATGAATAAAATATATGAAGAGAAAATTAATACTCTCCTGAAACGAGAAGTCCATATCATGTACAACGACAAGCCAAACTACTGGTGTGATCGAGTATTTTTTTTTTAGAGTTTTTTTTTCTCTTTTTTTCTTGCTGCAATTCCTACGAAAAAAAAAACAAAAACAAAAATTAAACAATAGTTAACTGCAATTAAGAAAAATAAAAACATAAAAACTTCTAAAATTAAATCTTTGTGGGTTGCCTCCCACATAGCGCCTATGTTTATTATCGTCGGCTCGACATGGCCTTGAAATCCTCAAGTAATGGACTCGCTATCAAATATTTTGAATATCTTCACTTCTTGATTGAATTCGAAGGTCAATGCTCCTTCATGAACATATTTTTTTTTTCAATTTTTGTTCAATAATTTGATAATCTGGTCATAAGCTTGTGACAACACAAACTAAAAACTAGAATACAAGTTAGAAAGAAAAATCAGCGCATAGTATTCGACAACGGCACCAAAATTTAATGCGTGTCATAAACACCAAAATTATAAAACTGAATCTACCAAAACTATAGTAGTGGCAAGTCAAGGTTGAATCCACAATAATTGTGTTGAATTCCAATTTAATTTCTATCACAGTAAAATATTGAACTAAAATTATAAAAATGAGAAATTTTTGATTGCTTGCAAAAGAATCAAAATCAAATCAAAACTAGAAACTCTTGGGATCAAAATAATTTATAAGACTAGTAAACAATTGATCATAGACATAAAAATTCTAATTCTTCATTCACCATAAATAATTGGCACGACCTAATTATTCTATATTTCTCACTAAAATAAACTAATCCAAATACTATTATGAATTAGTTATAAATTCTAAAATTAAATATAGAATCAACGTGATCAGAAATTATCTAAAAAAATAATAAAAAACAAGAGAAAAGCTAAATAAAGACAAACTTTACAAACATTGTTAAGTTTTAATCTAATTTATATTTTTCATTGACAATTAACAAAAACTGGGATCATAACCATTAAAGTATATTTGCTAGTAATTATTAAAAACCCAATACGATTGAGAATTCAATTTAACAATAATCCAATCTCATATAAAAATAACGGTACCAAATTATAATTATGAAGAATTGGAAATATAAACAATAAACACAGAAGAACATAAACTGAATGATTAAATTGGATTGAAATAAAAATAAGTCTCACAATTGCATAACTAGTTTAGAATTATTCCTACCCAAAAAAAAAAAAGTTGAGAAGCACATTTTTATGAAGTCAAACTGTTTCAAAATAAAATGGATATGATAAATGTGTTTATGTGAAAGACACTAAATATGGCATGAAAAGTTTTCATTGTATGTTTTTATGTTGATGATATGCTCATCATTTGTAGCACTAATGATATAATTAAAGCTATTACGAAATTTTTATAAGCAAATTTGAAATGAAAATTTTTAGTATCGCAGACGTTATTCTAGGAATTAAAATTTCTAGAACACAAAATGGTCTTGTTATGTCTCAAAAGCTCTATATTAAGAAGTTGCTTGAAAAATTTAATAAATATAGTGACTGTGTTCCAAAAACCCAATAGATCCAAATTTTCAATTATACAAAAATTATAGGCAAAGAATATCTCAATTAGAATGTTCTTGAAAATTGATAGTCTAATGTAAGTTATGAGTTGCATTAGACATGATATAGCTTACTCTGTTAGCAAATTGAGTAAGGACACAAGTCATCCTAACAAATATCATTGGACAACAATAACAAGGGTTCTTAAATATTTAAGACAAACCCTGGATTATGGATTATATTTCACAAGATATCTTGTTATACTTGAGTGACACAATGATGTTAATTGGATATCTAGCACAAACGATTTGAGATCCACAAGTGGATATGTTTTTATGCTTGGGGGTGTAGCAGTATCATGGAAATCTTCCAAGCAAACTTGTATAGCAAGATCCACTATGAAATCTAGATTTATTGCTCTAGATAAAGTTGGAAAAGAAGCAGAGTGGCTTCAACAATTTCTAGAAGACCTGTTCCTGGTATTTGCACATATTGTGATAGTCAATCTGCTACTGAAAGGGCACAAATTGATAATTATAATGGTAAGTCCTGACACATATTCAGAAGACACAATACTGTAAAACAATTGCTCTCAAATGGAATATAGCTATAGATTATGTGAAATCTAAAGATAATATTGTCGATCCGCTCTCTCAAGTTTTAACAAGAGAGCAAGTATGTTGTTCATACAAGGGAATGAATGAAGCCATTAATTTAGAGTTGTCTTTATGGAAACTCTACCTAGTTGACTAGAAATCCTAAGATCTAGGTTCAAAGGGGACACCCAAATCTCATCCGATTCTACATAAACACAATTTAGTAATACAACTCTATCATTTTTCTATGATATTTAGTGTTGCATGCAATATACTTTTAATGACTCCTGTACTTTGGAAAATAGGGTTTTACAAGAAAATTTTAATAGGAAGTCACCTATATGAGTGTGAAAAATGACGCTTCTATGAGAATTTTATTCTCTGAATTCTCTAGAGCACTCATGAAAAATCAGAACTGATTATGGCCAAAATGAACAAAACTGAAAGAATCAACAATGTTTAAGGAAGGGATTGTTTGAATTCTATTGTCTTGGTTTACAAGAATGGTTAAAAGTTGAAGACATCATGTTCACTTATTAGCTTGTAAATTTGTCTGTCACTAAGGAAGATACAAAGCTAAAAGCTATATTTCCTTAAGCAATTACTTTTCTAATGAATTCTCTCTAAAGTGTCAATTTTGTATTCATGAGGGGGATTGTTAGAAATACATTTATAAATGTTTATATTGAATTCAAAATTGGTTATGTTTGTTGGGTTATAAAAAGTTACAACTGTTCAATTTAATCTCAAAAGTTGTATTATTTCATAACTTTGTATATATCTTCTCCAACTAATGTGATTCTTCCTAATAGCTGTGTCATTTTCTATGAATCAGTGTGTTTATTCAATATATCTCTGAAAGGTTGTGTTTGTTTTTCATGCCTTTTCTGAGTTCTATAAATACCAGATAAGTTTTCTCCAAAAACAACAAAAAATAGAAAGCATTAATGTAAGTCTGAGAGAAATCAAAACTTTGTGGTTCATTGTCCTTTGGATTTAGAGTGCTACTATTCCAAGGTGAAGATTTTTGTAACTTGGGAGACAAATGCTGTGGAACTGTGAAGCACCTTAGCAAAGCAAATATTATCAGAAAGAAAGAGAGTTCTTCTATTACTTCTTCATGTAAAACAATATCAAGCTTCAAGACACAATAAACTAGACCATCACTTTAAAGATCAAAGAGAAACTAACACTTGTCTTTGATAGATTTTTGGACACAACCCCAAAAAAAAAGCCCAACAAGATATAACTATTACTTCTTCTATGTCCAGTCCACACATAATTATTCTAACACTCCAACCAATGTGATTATTCCTTATAGGTGTGTGTGTGTCTATTCAATATATCTTTGAAAGGTTGTGTATGTTTTTCTTGCCTTTTTTGAGTTCTATAAATATCATATAAGTTTTTCTTCCAAAAACAGAGAAAAATAGAAAACGTTTATGTAAGTATGAAAGAAATCAAAACTTTGTGTTTTGTTTTTTGGATTTGGAGTGCTACTATTGAAAGGTGGAGATCACTGTATCCTGAGAGACAAATGCTATAGACTTGTGAAGCACCTTAGCAGAGCGAATACTGTCTGAAAGAAAGAGAGTTCAACTTTTGCCTCGATTAATCTTACTCTTTTATATATATATATATATATACACACACAATATCATAAATACATATATATTTGGATACGTTTCTTATAACACAAAATACGTTGTTTTGTTACCAAAATATATGCTAGTTGTATAGTTCTCCATATATAGATCTTCATTTCACCATTAAGAGATTTCTTTCTTTATGCTCATTTTCATAAATACATTTTTTTAGTTTTATTACTCTAAAAGTCACTCGCATTCCCATTTTTTTACATTTGTTTAAATACTTATTTTATGTGTGAATATTCCCTTTTTTTTAACGAGGTGAAATTTTAGGAGAAGCTGCAAGTGTTCCATTACCAAATTTTCAAGACTTAAGGAAGCATATAAATAGAAGTTCACCATAGCATATAATAGCAGTACAAACAATTACATGGTACCAATAGAAGTATCCACCTTACGTAGCATGATTTATACTATAATATTATACTGTACATAGAGGGTTTCAACTTTCAAACAGTAGGATAGGAAGCTTCCATAGCAATGCCGCAAAGACCTTCATTAGCATTAACATCTCTCTGCATTCTAATGTACCCATTCTCACCCCATGAACTGCCCCATGAATTCTTCACCAACCAATACTTTGTTCCGTCATCAGCCTTTCCATATCCAACGGCTGTGACACCATGATCCAGAGCCGTCCCACATTCTCCGGTGAACACACCCTTCGAGTAGAACTGGAAGGCTGATCCACTGGCATCGATTGCAACCGAGATGGGCTGGTTGGCCACTGCCTTTAACAGTGCCTTCTCGCTATTTGCGGGAACATCTTCGTATCCTGTGATTTTGGCAGCAGCAGAAGCCTCTCTGTTTTTGCTACATGTTCCATCAACTCCTTTGTAAGGATAGTTTGCTTCTGTGGCGAGTCCTTTGTTTTGAATGATAAACTCAAAAGCATCGTCCATGAGACCGCCCTCGCAGCCTTGGTCTTCACCGCTGGTGTCGCAGTCCACCAATTCTTGCTCGGAAAGAGAGATCAATTTTCCTGTTTTCAACTGTGTAATTCCTTCTGTGGCTGCCACCGCAGAAAAAGCCCAGCAACATCCTATATATGCATATATATTTGACATACAGTGGTAAGAGAAAAAAAATTACAAAATAAATGATGAATCACCTTCCTAATAGCTTAAGCATATGAGAGAATGATAAATCAAATTGGTATAAAGCCAAAGGTTTATAAAGTTATAAGTTCAAAACTCAGCAACTCTTCTAAAATATAAAAATAAAAGCACATAAAATGACTCAAAATAAACTTAAAAAGAGACGAACTTACATACGAAAAAGAATATTAGAGAAAACATATAAAACAAATGATGATACGTTTTCTAATTGATACATTTTCTAATAGCTTAACATTTTAGAACAGTAGTAATTCAACATGTACAGCAACAACAGCAAGGTAATGTTAATAAATAATAATGAAAAGAAAAGGTCAAACACATAGAAATGAAAATAAAGTGCTAATTTGGTATTGTATTAATTAGTACCACATTGACCCTGGTCCTTGATGGGGGTGACAGCTCCTTTATTCCTCCAATCTATGGTTGATGGAACTGCGCTGACATTCTCGTATCTAAACGATGTTTGTGATGACTTAGAATTGGAAGATGTTTTGTACCCAGTGCGAGAGGCACGGAATTCTTCATTGGTTTGGTCTCCAAATTCATTGAGACTTAGCTTGTAAAGCCGATTGCCAGCATTGTTAAAGGAATCGATGAACTCCACATTTTCCTTGAAAATCTTGAAACGCCTTTCCTTCTCCGCATTGTTCTCGTACGTGCGTCCGTAGCGAGCCATCCACTCTTCATGTCTGTCTGCCATTGAGTTAACTTCACTCAATGTGCGACAATTGGCTTGAGAAGCCCACGTTCCTAAGACCAAAAGTGCCAGAAAAATTGAGGACCTTCCGAGTTCCATATATAGCTACTAATTAATTAACTTGTACTTATAAAATATACTCGTTGAAAATAAATGGTATTTTAGATATGAGATGTGAGTGATGAGCAGGCACACTTAGTATATATAGGAAATGGATTTTGCACTAGATAGCTAGCAAGCACTAATACTTTCACGCATGGACCTTTCATATGGTTTGCATGCCCAGAAAGTTGTGATGATTTGGACAACCAATTTCCGTATACGTTTTCCTTTTATGGCCAAACTTTTCTTTTATGATATGTACACGATTTTTATCTTATATAACCCGTTAGCTAGGAGCCCTATTTTGGAGTTTTATTATCCAAATAGTGCTTTCGATTTTCTAATTAATAATCCTAAAGATATATATATATATATATATCACACCGTACGCTTTAATGCATTATATGATTTGTCAATTGCTTATTTTAATATTTGCCATTTGAACCGGTCTGGCCGTCATATTGATCGTTACTTGTAGCTAGTTTGACGTCAAGTTAATTAACAAGAAACTGAAAACTGAAATTGTCGCCGTGCGTTCCCAGCAAAATTATCATTTCGAGTTGTAACCAATATTATTTTAAAATCAAAATTATCAAATTAATTAGAAATCATAACCAATATGCGTAATTGCTTAAAAATTCCTATAATACATGATATCTCAAATAGATGTGATGTCCAATAGTTGATTAATGTTCATTATAGTACAATAACAAAATTTCACCAAAGTGTCCTTTTTTAGAAGTTTTCACCAAAATCTCTCTCTCTGGTTTCATACACGAAATATTATTTTGGTGAATTCATACACGAAATATATGTCTCCAATGGGTCATGGATTATATTGAATTCTTTTTCGTCTTCTTCATTGTAAATATATACATGTTAGTCAATATTTTTTATGATACTTTGCATTTAGGTATCCTCAATTTTTAAGGCTTTTTAATTTAAATTTTCAACTTTTCAACTCAACAATTTAGACTTTTTGATTTTTTAATTTATTGCAATTTGGGCCTTGTTTGAATACTAGCTATGTGATTTAGTTTTCTTCTCATGTAACTGGCATTAATCTATATCAATTTTCAAACTAAAATGTAAAATAATAAAACTATTTTTGGAATTTTACACTTTGGTACCATTTTGTTTCAAAGAAAAAAATTTGTTAAACTGTATGGAATTTCAAACTTAAAATACTAAAAATGCAGGTTTTAAAAACTAGTATTAATATTTTACATTTTTGTATCTTCTATCAAAATTTGATATATGTTAATATCATATATATAAGAGACGGATTTTAAACATTGTAAATCAAAGTCAAAAAGGTCCAAATTGAAACAAATTAAAAAAAGTTAAAAGTCTAAATTGTTGAGTGGAAAAGTTAAAAGTGTGGAACCTTGAAAGTAGAAGGTATTAAAATATAATTAACACAATTAATTATTTTGATACCAAGTTAAATAGATGTCAATCTTAATCAAGTAAGGTTTTATGCACTATAAGTAGAAAAAATAAATTCTAGCTATTACCTAGATAGTTCTCCAACATGATTCACCATTTCTAAGCCAAAAAACACATGATTCAATATATACAGAAGACAATTTCAATTTTGTGTACAACCCATACATTTATTGAGCAGGAAAAAAATAGTAGGAAATCATAAATATAGTAATGAAATGGAGATAATGCTATTATGGCATAATCAGGCATGACTTTCTTAGGAAGAGCTTCATAAAACATGAGGAACATGGTTTGAAAATTGAGATGAAGTTCATGATCTAATGAACAACAGGAGGCAAATTTCTGGTCTCTATTACGGAACTGTCACTCAGTGACAAGATAAAGCTCGGTTTGGGCTCTAATATATATATATATATATATATATAAAAGTATCTGAGACATGACTTCATCATATATTTGACTGTGTATTTATGACGGTTGTTCATGTGTGATGTGTCGAGTTATTTTAGCTTTATAGTTAGCCCCTTTCTTTCACTCTTTTAAACTAATTTTTTTGCTTAAAAGAGTAAATCCGAGAGAACAACAAAAAAAGAGTTTATTTGAATGCCGCGTCTCTACTGTGAGCTGTATTTTGGACACGTGGTGATGACATTTGTTGGGTAACAGTTCATGAGAGGTTATCTCGATTGGGGGACTGTGATGACGTATGCAAATAGTACGTTGTTGGGTAAAAATGTATGAAGGAAAAATACGTCTTTTCAGCCTGCTCAAGTCAATCTGTCTTTTCATCTAGATTGTTGAACGCGTCTGTTGGAATATAGATCTCAGTTGTTGATTCCCTTGCAAGGAGAAAGTCTTCGGTGCGCCGGTCGCACAGTCTTAGCTGTCCGCTATCTATTTAAATGATGACATTTGACATTTTTTATTTTTTATATCTTTTTTTATATTTTTGACATTATTTTATATTTATATTTTTTTTTCTTTAATCTTTTTCCTGTTACACGCCACTTCATATTTTTTTAATTTTATAATTATTTTTCTCTTCCTTCCAATTTTAACCTATCAACTATTCAATTATTTTTCCTCCATCTTCCTTTTTGCTCCAGTCCCGTCCACCCAAAACAAAACAAAAAAGTTCAAAACAAACAAAACAATACTTTAACAGACAGGGGAAGAAGAAAAGCAAGAAGAAAAGCTCCAACTTCAAAAAATAAAATTGTGAAAAGCTTATTTTAGAGGTTAGTAAATCATTTTACTATTTCTTTTGAAAAAAATATTCAATACTACATTTTAATTTTCATTGATAATAAAAGTTTATTTATTAGAATTTTTTTTGCTTTTATTATCATATCATTTATTAGGTTTTGTTTTATTTTTTTGTTTTTTTGCTTTATACCAGGTTATTTTACTGAATGGAATATCCAAATAGTAATGAAAAAATATTAGAAAGTGATAAAGAAATGTATGAAAAAAAAACTGATGGAGAACTTAATGTGGGAATGGAAGTATGTTCTGATTTAGAAGCTTATAATTTATGCAATGCATATGCTTTAAAAAAAGGTTTTAGCATTCGTAAAGGGCATATTCGAAGAGATGCATCGAATAATATTAAACAAAGAGAGTTTTTATGTTCAAAAGAATGGTTTCAAAGAGATGAAGATTTATGTGAAATGAGAAAAATCAATAGGTTAGAGACAAAAACAGGTTGCAAATTTATGGTTCGTTTTACAGTAGCTAATGGAATGTGGAAAATTTCTCATATTAATTCTGACCATAACCATGAACTTGCTAAGTTAGAAGAAAGACAATTTCTTAGATCAGGCTGAAAAATAACTAATGCTCAGGCAGAAGTCATTAGTTCCATGGTTAATGCTGGTATAAGACCAACAAAATCATATTTCTATTTAGCAAATGAAGTTGGTGGTGCTGAAAATATTGGATTTACTAGAAAAGATATGAGAAATTATTTGCAAAGGAAAAATGGTGAATTGATTGAAGCAGGGGATGGACAAAGTTTACTAAACCATTTTAAGCTCAAACAAAGTGAAGATCCTAATTTTTTCTACTCAATGCAAGTGGATAAATTTAACCGAATGACAAACTTCTTTTGGAGAGATAGTAGATCAAAGTTAGATTATGATTGCTTTGGTGATGTTGTGTGCTTTGATACTACATTTCGTACCAATAAATACAATTTGGTATGTGCTCCACTTGTTGGAGTTAACCACCATTGGAAAAATGTGTTGTTTGGTTGTGCATTTTTATTGGATGAAACCACTGAATCATTTGTTTGGTTGTTTGAGTCATTTATGGAGTCAATGGGAAATATACAGCCAAAAACTATTTTTACAGATGAAGACAAAGCAATGTCAAATGCAATTGAAATAGTTTTGCCACAAACACAACATCGACTGTGCACTTGGCACATTGCTAAAAATGCTACACAGCATCTTGCTAGCTATTATGCTAATCCAGAGTTCAAAAAACATTTTAATAATTGTTTTCATGGATGTTATGATGAAAAAGGATTTGAAGCCTCATGGAAGGATATGATTGAAAAATTTGATCTTGGAGGATATTCGTGGTTAAAGAAATTATATGCACTTCGAGAAAAATGGTGTCGAGCTTTTAGTTTAGATACATTTTCAGCAAACATAAGGTCGACACAAAGGAGTGAGAGCACGAACAATATTTTTCATCAAATTTCTACAAAAACGATGGGGCTTGTTAGTTTTGTACACCACTATGAGAAGAAAATTGAAGAATGCGTTTGGTGGAGTTGGAAGATGATTATCGTTGCAAACATGGTGTTCCTCGTCTCAAAGTAAAGAGTGGTATTTTAAATCATGCAGTTAATGTGTATACCAACAAAATGTTTAATCTTTTTGAAAGAGAATTAACAAGGTGTATTCGAGTGAGAATGAAGGAAATTAGTAGAGATTATGAGCTTTGTACTTATGAAGCATTTGAAGAAGGATGCCAAAGAGTGTATAACATCCAATATAATCCTCTTACATTGGATATGTCTTGTTCATGCAAATTATTTCAATCTTTGGGGATCTTATGTT